>APFE031491870.1:2403-26725 GCA_000404065.3 Pinus taeda | reverse complement strand
GACTCATCCACCCAACCAAGTGGGGATATACCAATTGTTTATACATGACAGAAATATAATTACATCATCCATCTTATGTAAAGTGGGGATACAATTTACATCATTTGTCCAATAGGACTCATTCAAATGTATGAGAAGACATATCAAATCCTAGACTTTTAGATGATTTAAGCAACAAAAGGTATAAATATCTGAAACCATAGTTGGACTCAACAACCATAATGCCAATAATGCAGAATGTGAGTGAAGGCTAAAGCTCCCCCTGAACCTATGCTACCTGTGCATTGTTAACAAGTCAATGATCAAGGAATCTTTGTTAGTTAGATAAAAATTAATGAACAGAGCATATCAACAAACTATGATCATCAACATTAGACAGAGCACCCATATCAAAGCCTACCCCACTGTTTTTCTTGTCTGAAAAACATATACGCTCCTTGTCCCACAGAAACCCACGTGTGTACGCGACTCAACTTCATGAAACACGCGTATAATAACCTTTCTCTGGAAAAATTAGATTTAACAACAGGATGATGTAGCAACTACTCCTAGCTTTTGTCTGAGATATTCAAATGTTTCTCTAGGTAGTGGTTTAGTGAATATATCAACAACATGTTCTTTGGAGGGAACATACTCCAATTTGACTTTTTGTTCAAGCACTTGTTCACGTAGAAAATGGTGTTTGATGGGTATGTGCTTGGTCTTGGAGTGCATGACTGGATTCTTTGAAATACTGATAGCACTTGTATTATCACATAGAATGGAGATGGTTGGAGAATATATGATTTGAATGTCTTGCAAGGTTTGCATTATCCAAAGTAGTTGTGTGCAGCAAGATGCAACAACCACATATTCTACTTCAGCTGTAGATAAAGCAATTGAACTTTGTTTCTTTCTTTTATTGTCATCAACACTTCCATCCCAATCTGCATCTATATATGCATGAAGAGTAAGATCTGCATCTCTAGGATACCATAAACCAAAGTCCTGATTTCCTTGAAGATATTTGAAAATTCTTTTGACTGCCTGAAGGTGTGATTCCTTTGGATTTTCTTGCAATCTTCCAACTATTCCTACTGCATGCATGATGTCAGGTCGGGTACCTGTTAGATAAAGAAGACTGCGAATCATGGATTTGTAAGTTGGTTGATGCTCTGCTACTGATTCATCATTTGACCTAAGACTGCATCCTATTACCATTAGGGTACATATAGGTTTAGAATCTTCCATTCCGTACCTTTTCAAGATTTGTTTGAGATATTTGGTTTGTGAAAGAAAAATACCATCTTTATTTTGTTGAACTTGTAGACCAAGAAAATAGGTAAGTTCACCAAGAAAGGAAATTTCAAATTCTTGTTGCATTACTGAAGCAAAATTCTGACTCATGGATTCTTCATTGCTACCAAAAATGATATCATCAACATAAACAATAATAATTAGCAATTTATCAGTTTCAATCTTTTTATATAGATTGCTATCTGATGAACCTTTTTTAAAACCTTATTGGTCTAGATATTTATCAAGGCAATAATACCAGGCCCTTGGAGCCTGTTTTAGACCATAGAGGGCCTTTTTGAGTCTTCATGCAAGTTTTGCATCATTTCCAAGAATGAATCCTTCTGGCTATTCAATATAAACTTCTTCTTCTAAATCTCCATTCAGGAAGGCTGATTTTACATCCATTTGGTATACTTTGAATTTCTGAAAGCTATAAAGAGCAAGAAACATCCTTATGGCTTCAAGTTTGGCAACAGGTGCAACAATTTCTTCAAAATCTATACCTTCTTGTTGAGCATACCCTTTACAAACAAGTATGGCCTTGTTTCTAATGACTTCTCCATTTTCATTTAGCTTGTTTTTGAATATCCATTTAGTTCCTATAATATTTTTATCATGATGTCTAGGAACTAATTCCCAAGTATCATTTTTTTCAATTTGCTCAATTTCTTCATCCATGGCCTTGACCCAACATTCATCTTTGCATGCTTCTTTTACATTTTGAGGTTCAGTGGAGGATAGTAATGCTAGATAGATTGAGGTCCCTGTAATAGTTCTACTTGTCTATACACCTGCCTCTTTTTCCCTAAAATTTGAGTTTTTGGATGATTTTTCTGAACATACATGGACGAAGTCTTTTCTTCTACCATTTTCTCTTCTTCTGGTGCTTCATTGGTTTCTTCTGCAATATGATTTTGATTTGATGTGGGAAAATAATCCCCATTTTCTTCATTGTCATAATCTTCTGTTGATTTTATCTGTTTTGGATTTTTCCATGCTTCATCAACTACAAAATCAATGTTTTCAACAATTTTTCCAAGTGTTTTATTATAACATTTATATCCTTTACTTCTGGAAGAATAAACAAGAAGAATACCTTCATCTGCTCTGGGTTCAAACTTACCAAGTTTTTCATTAGTCTTTTTGATATAGCATTTGCTTCCAAAAACTTTAAAGTATTTTACAGTGGGAGTCTTACCATATCAAAGTTCATTTGGAGTTTGAGTTTTGTTTAGCCAAACATTTTCTTGGTTGATAATAGTTACGGTAGTGAATGGAGCTTCACCCCTGAAGGTTGCAAGAGTTCCAGATTCATCTAGCATAGCTCGAGCCATTTGTTGAATTGTTCTGTTCATTCTTTCAACCACACCATTTTGCTGATGAGTCCTTGCAGTGGAGAATTGCCTTTTTATTCCATGTTGTTCACAAAAGTCAAAGAATTCATTCGAGGTAAATTCCCCTCCTTGATCAGATCTGATGCATTTGATTTTTTGATCTTATTCATTTTCAACCAAAGCTTTGAAGGCTTGGAACTTTTCAAAAGCTTCATCTTTATGCTTGAGAAGACCTATCCAACACATTCTGGAAAAATCATCAATGAACAAAATAAAGTATTCTTCTCCACAAGGTGACTTTTTCCTTGATGGTCCACATAAATCAGTATGGACAAGTTCAAGAGGCTTACTAGCTGACCCTTCCTTTTTCATGAAGTGAACTCTGGTTTTCTTGCTGATTTGACATGGTTTGCATATTGTATTTTCTGGGATGTTAATATCTGGAAGATCACGAACAACCTTGAATCTGCATGCTTTTCTTATTTGAGAAAAGCTTATATGTCCCAATTTTCTATGCCATAGCCAGTTTTCATCATTTTTGCTCAGATAGCATTGTTGTTGTCCTCACTTGACTATGCATAAGTTGTTTGGAGTTCTTGTACCTTTGATCACAGTCTCTTCTGTATCAATCTCACGAACAACACATCTGTTTGATCGAAACACCACTTCATTCCCTTGATCACACATTTGACTAACACTCAACAGGTTATGCTTTAAATCGTTTACATACATAACATTTCTAGCTTTAACCTTTTTCTTTCAAGAAAACATATCCTTTACCTTTTATGAAAACAGGAGTGTCGTTTCCAAATGATACATCTTTTTTCTTTTCTAAGGCATTATCTAAGTGAAGTTTTTCTTTGTCACCTGTCATGTGTTTTGAGCATCCACTGTCGATGTACCACTGATTTTCTTGTCCTTCTGCATACAAGGTTATACCACATCTTTCTATTTGAGATTCTTTCCTTCTCCATATCTTGGGATTTAATGGTGTTTTCTTCTTTTGAGATGTTTGCTGGAATTTGCTCTTACATTCAGATTCTTCATGACCAAAGTTGTTACAGATTGAGCATTCTATTTCATTTTCAAGAAGAGAAAAGTTATTATAGGAACTTTTCTTGATCCCTGTTACATTCCTTTGATTTCATGCTTCTCTAGTCATGATGTTTTTGTAAGCAACACATTGAGCAAATTTGTGTCCAAAATTATGACATGAAAAACATTGCCCATTAAAGAAGTTCTTGTGACTATCGAATCTATTGACCTACTGATTGTAGTTTCTATTGATATTCATCTTTGGAGCAAATTGAGTATGATTTACCTGAGGTTGGTTGTGGCTTCTATTCATCCTTGGAGTAAATTGAGTCTACTTTACCTGGTGATCTGATTTATGCCTTTGCTGACGATTGTCATACTATTCACTGGTCTTTGCTGCATCAAGATAGATTTTGGTGGAGGTTGACGGCTTCTGTGATTGAGATGCTTCTTCAGTATATCCAAGACCTGTCTTTATCATAGGAGAACATTGAACTTTGATAATTTCATTTAAAGTTTCTGATCCTTTAGCAAATCTAAGATTGAGAGATTTCATTTTCTCAAGATCCTTTCTTAGACTCACAATTTCACATTCTAGTTTTTCATTGTGTTTTTCTTTTTTAGCAAGATGGTATGTTAAGGTATCTATAATCATATTATTTTCTTCTAGATAGATTTTGATTTTATATATTTCTTCATGAAGGTCTTCCTCTTCTAAATCATCCCAAAAATTATCATTGTCATAAGCCATGAGAAGTTTGTAATCTTGTCCAATTTCATATTCATCACTATTAGATAAACCATCACTATCTTCATGAGTATAGTAACTCCTTTTATTCACAACTTGTTTTCTATTCACTTTTGCATATTCCTTTCCTTTTTCAAATTTATCTTTATGAGGACATCTGGTAGCATAATGACCGACTCTACCACAAGAAAAGCATTTGAAGGGTAACTTAACTCTAAACCTTCTAGAACCTCATTGAAGCTTTTTGACAAAGTTTACCTCATCTTCTTCTTCTTAAATATGTCTTGATTCATTGTGTTATTCCTTTCCTTTTTCTGAAGCTTTGAATGTGGCTTCTCTCATATTTGATGGTCCTCCTTTTCTCATCTCAAAGGCAGTTAAGATTCCTTGAAGCTGCGTCATAGTTATATTCCACAGATCTTGTTTTTCTTCTATGGGAGACACTTTGGATTCAAATTTAGCAGACAAGGATCTCCAAACTTTCTCAACTAAGGTAACTTCCTTAATTTCTTCACCCATATTCTTCATACAATTGACAACCTCATCTATATGTAGGAAGTAACTAGCTATGATTTTATCACTATGCATTTAAAGAGTTTCATACTGAATTCTGAGAGTTTGAAGCTTAGCACGTTTTACCTGAGAGTCTCCTTCGTAGCTCAAAACAATTTTGTCCCATGTTTATTTAGCTGATTTGAGCTGCATGACTTTGACAAACTCTAATTGTGACAGACTTCCCAATAAAGTATTGACAGCTTTGGCATTAGTTTCATATTGCTTTTTACTTGTCGTATATGTAGGAATTGTTGTTGGAAATGTATATCCTCCTTCCACAATTTCCCAGATATCCATTCCAAGCGATTGTAGATAGGTTGTGGTTCTTATTTTCCAATAAAAAAGTTGCTCCCATCGAAGATTAGCGGTCTGTGGATCCCATGCTTTCTTGATTAGTCATGTTGATGGATCTCCCTTCAAGCGATCAAGTTTCTTTTGAAGGCCCTGCTCTCATACCAATTATTGGAAATAATATTGAGAGGGGGGTGAATCAGTATTATCAGATCAATTATTTTATTTCCCAAACAGATTTATATATGCTACTTCAGTGAAGTGAACTAGCATGTACACGCGACTATGCTTAAGAAACCAGCATATATGCAGAGAACTTGTGATTTAGACAGTTTATCATTTGTTGAGCTTAAACAAGTATATCAGAGATTTATTAGACAATGCAGTAAAAGCAGAATAAAGAATCACACATAAGCAACACACATGAACACCAAGATTTAAGGTGGAAACCCAATGTGGCTGAAAATCACCTGCTGCTATCGTCTTTGTCTTCTTTTAATAATAAGAAAATCTGTTTACAACAATGTACTGGTGCAGACTCATACCAGTACGCAAGCTTCTACCTGCAGAAGGTTACAACCTTCTCTCATTATCCAACTTCTACTAGAAGGGAGCTACAACCCCCTAGCTCTTGTACTAGCCGATATGTTTACTAGTATGTAGGCACCGACCTACAGAAGGCTACGACCTTCTTTCTTCCTCTAGGGAACACATTTCATAAATTTTCAGATTGGATGCTCCTGGTACACAATAATACACATGAAAGCCTTGTTTCATCCAATTTTCATATTTGGCCCATCAACAACATTGAAGCTTAGAATCAATCATCATTGCAATACAACCATCAACCACATCTGCATCAACCAATCACTGAAACTCAATCATCACTCTCTAAATCAACCAAACTCAATCAATCACTAACAACCTCTGAACCTATGACA
Source organism: Pinus taeda (assembly GCA_000404065.3). Lineage (NCBI taxonomy): Eukaryota > Viridiplantae > Streptophyta > Pinopsida > Pinales > Pinaceae > Pinus > Pinus taeda. Next base: position 20,543 of record APFE031491870.1, on the reverse strand, counting down.
CAACTGAATCAACCATCAACTTCAACAAATCTACTGAAACAGATAAATCACTGTAACCAGTACACATATCTGAACCCAGAATATTGCATCATCATTCAAAACCAGCTGTAACCTCAAAAACATGCATCAGAGTGTATACGCAACTTGGAACAGTCGAACCAACGTGTATACGCAACTTCATCAAAGTGAACCAATGTATAGATCTACAAATACTGACTTATAAATTCGTTGCACTTCCCAACTTCAGCCTAGATCATCAAATATAAAGGATAAAATATGTGTTAGCAATCAGATCTAGCCCATCAGAACACATAATGATTAGTCATTATGATCCTGATCCGTCATTAGATCTCATCCATCATCACTGAAGCAAATCACAATCAATCAATCTGAACACTGTCACCAGAATGTAGTCACCAGAACATAAAGAAAAACCCAGAACTCTGCATCAACAACCATAACCAACTGTAACTTCAAACACCATAGTTCATAAGGTATACACTACTTCGATGTGTTGAACTAGCGTGTATACGCGCCTTTACCAAAGCGAAACAGCATGCATATCTACAAATGCTAACTTAAAACTTCATAGACATTCCAAACTTATGTCATACCCAGATCATATCATTTACAGAATAAAACATGCGTCAGTATTCAGATCTAGACTGTCCATGATCAAACTATTAGCCCCCTAATTTGCTCCCTTTTTGCCATTTTTTCCTTCCTAGATCATAACCATTTACCGTTGTTTTACCTCTTTTATACACCCTCATCTTGCACCAGTCCAAGCACGGTGACATATTTCGTATAAACTTTATTTTTCATACTTTTAATTTAACTTAGCATTAATTAATCATTTATTACATGATTTCTTACTTTTAATCACTCTTTGTAACTTATCAATATCTCCAATGTTTATTTGGTAGTTAGAGTACTTACCGTGAATGCTGATCCTAGTGCAAGATCAGATCTTGCACCATTGCCAGCACAACAAATCCTTGTAGAAAATTCGAACCTCCTTGATCACCGCCTCATTTTGAGCAGCTTCAACCATGATAGCAAGATCGATCCAAAGGCAGTCGAGATTGAATCTGTGAAGGATGAAAGCTGGAGATTGGCTATGGCCATTTTTGCTAACTGTCTAATTTTGAAGGCCGAAAAGCTAAATTCTGCGTTTGGTTATGTAATCGATTGAATGATCTATGTTGGCCTTTGGCCAAAGATCTATATAATGTAGAATGTAAATATGACTAAGGAGAAGTTTTTGATAGTAGAAGAGAACAGAAACACAGCTAGAGAGGCAGTAACAGGTTGTTGTATTTTGTTATTACCTAAATCTGGGTTGGACGATGTATTAATGTATGTACTTGCCTCAGTGAATTAATAAAAGGGAGCTCCACCTCATGTTTCACAAATTGCGTTTCTGTATTTGAGCTGATGAATTGATTAAGGTATTGAGTAGTGTTTTTATTTAAAGGGGAAACGTGCTGGTTGGGTAGGGCCTAGCCAACCCAGCACATTTACCCCATTTGTCGTTTTCCTGTAATTTGTGTTTACATTGTCAAGTGTGATTTAGTTTTAAGAAAATGCATTCCTATCAGAGTGAAAGAGGATCTGTTGTGTGAAGTAGATAAATTCCCTTTCCTGCACTTGATTTCAAATTGGTTTTCCTCCACCTGGTCCAAGTAGGAGAAATAACCCTGAACCAGTGCATGTTGGTGTGATATCTCCTTCTCTACAATTATGTTTGATTGGTTTTCCTCGCTTGGTCCAAGCAGGAGAAATGAACCTGCACTAGTGCACATTGGTGTGATGCAGCAAGCCTTCTTAGTCTACTTCCCACAATCTTCTTTATTTCATTAAATGCTCATGACAGGATGATGTATATTGATTGTTTCTTTATTCCTGCACTCTGTTAAGATAAGAAACATTCACTTTTTATGTGTGCAATTTGCTTTAACAGTATAATAGCACTTGCAATAATTAAGCACTCATTTTAAGAATTAAATGCTAAGTGTAGGAAGCTCTGATCTAGTGCAAAAACTAGTTTCTTGCCACGGGATTTGAGTGCTTTAAACCTGGAAAAGTTCAAGCCCTTGCAGGAAGTAAAAAGCCTTTAGTAAAGACACCATTTATACCTTCTACATAAATCTTTGTTCTTGCACTAGTGCAAGCAGACTGCAATAGTACAGGACAGATTAGTGCAAGAAGGAAATCTCTAAAGGAGCAGGTTTAAGGGCCCATCTGATGAGACTGCTAAGTGTCTCTGCAAAAGAAAAACACACACTCAGTAGTTAAACAATAATTAGCTAGAGTGATTGCCCTTTATCTTTAATTCCCTATTGCAAATGAATTTTTCCTTGTTCCAGTCTTAGATTATTTTGATGGTTCAAGTAGCCTTTTTCTCTTTTTAATTTGATTCTGCAATCTTTCCTTTAAAGAAAGTAGGGATTTATATTAGGAAGATTCATACCATCTCTGGCATTGCCTATGCTTCGTCTCTATGTTTACGGATTCCTCGAGTTGAAAAATTAAGTGTTGAGGAGTTTGCTTAAGTGTAATTCCTGCACCCAACATTTTGATGACATTGTCGGGGAGGCGATTTGATTTGGTAAGAATTTTTTGATTATACAATAGAGGTAATTTTTTCTTTATTTTTGTATTATTGTTTGGAAAAGCTTCTTTGAAGGAATTTTACTGGTGTTAATTGATTTTTGACAACATTTTTTATTAGAAGTTGTTTGTTATTTTTCTTTATTTTTTGAAATGAATGCCTAGAAAAGGTAAGGGTTCGAAGCCCACTAAGGGCTGAAAGGATTCTGAAAACAATTCTCATATTGGGTCCCCTTCTGTAAGCAGGAAGCCCAATCTAATTCAAACCCATCACGTAGGAATAGTCCACCTGGATTCTGTTGACAACAGCTCAGGTGTGGTTCAAGTTGTTGAGAGTGATTCAAGTAAAAGGGAAACAATGGAAGACCATGAAGATCATGTGGCAGGGACTAGTGAAAACTAGGTAAGTGAGGAACAATCCAATTTTATGTTTCCAATTGTGGATCCTGATACTATGGCGCAAATGAAGAATATTCCACCATCAGCTCTCCCTCATTTCCATGGTAAATTTCATGAAGATCCTAACTCTTTTATATTCGAGTTTGATATTATGTGTAGAAGTTATGATTATTCAACTGACGCTCAGAAGTTAAGATTATTTCCTGTTACTCTCAAGGACTCATCTCTACACTGGTTTATGGGGTTAGGAGGAAACACTATAACCTCTTGGGATCAGATGAAGAGAGTGTTTTTGTCTAAATATCAAGAATATTGCAAAACTTGGGACATGTAGGATGAGATTTTTACAATCATACAGGATGATGATGAAACTCTTGAAGGTTACCTAGAAAGATTTATGTATATTTTACAAAGGTCGAAACTTAAGTTTGATCCCAGTACTATTAGAACCTTGTTCTTAAGAGGACTTATTGATAATGCTAGAAATAATTTAAATCTGTTAGGACAAGGTAGTATTTCTCTGCAAACTTTTGAACAAATTTGTGAATTATGCAGGAAATTTTCAAGAACTCAGTATAGATCCGGTAGAGGAACTCGAAATAGAAATAGAAAAACTGAACCTACTGATGCTATGATTATTGGACTAGAAAATAAAATGGAAAACATGAAAATTGATATAATGAATATTGTTACTAAATAGTTGGACTCTTTAAAATTCTAGCAAAAACTCATGAAGGAACAAGAGTCATTATTTATTTTCCATCCTAAATGTAGAGACAAGCATCCTCCTAAAGAGTGTCCTCTTAATTTGAAAGAAACTAATAAGTGTGTTATTTGTGCAGAAGACCATGTCACAAAAAAGTGTCCCTCTATACCAGGACTTAGCGTTGTATTTATAGGGGGATAGGCTAAAGTTGAATACTTGTATGCTATTGGAGCAAGAAGGAATTGGCCTCAAGTAGGTGCAGTGATGGCTCCTGAATTTTCTCCACACTATTTTGGTTATAATTCACATGCATATTCTTATCCTAACACCAATCAGCAGTGGCAATATGGGAATCAATATCAGCATGGGCAACCTTCTCAACCATGGCAATAAGGTTGGAGAGGGCCAATTCATTCTCCATATTCCTACTAGCCACCTATGCAGTCATATGCATCTACACATACACCTTATTCAATGCCTCAACTTTCAAGTCAGACTGCTCCACCATTGCCTTTACCTCCACCTTTTCGACCTCCTCAATTCCTGCTCAACCTATGCCTAATCCTAAAAAAAATAAAGAAGTGAAAATGATCTATGTAACAAACCCACCTTTACCATTCTAGTACCAGTCTATTCCAGCTGGGGTTCATGATATTCAAATAAGACCGGGAAGGACTGTAACATCAGAAAATCAGAAGCAACCTATAGTGATTGTTGAAAAGAAAGGAGAAGAGGAAACTCTTAATCATTCTCCAAAAGCTATCACTAAGCAGCCCTTACCCTCTAAATCCTTTCCATCTTCTTCCAGCCAGCCTCCCTTCCCAGAGAGGCTAGTAATGGAAAGAAGTGAGCCTATTTCTGAGGCTAGCTTAGCATCAGAGCTTCAGAATATTTTCATTAAGATACCTTTGCTTCAAGCCATAAAGGATATCCCCATTTGTACCAAGATTATTAAGGAACTTTGTCTCAAGAAACCCAGGAGGAAGAGATTGGAACCCCAAACCATTCAATTTGTTGGTAGGGTAGCAAAGTTGATGACGGGATGTGTGTCTATGGAAAAATATACTGATCCCGAAAACCCTGTTGTCTCAGTATAGATTGGCAATGTCCTTGTATCTAATGTTCTTATAGACTTGGGGGTAGCCATTAATATCATGACTAAGAAAACCATGGATCAACTTTGGTTATCTCAACTTCGCCCTACTCCCATTGTGCTTGAATTAGCAGATAGATCTAAAATTAAGCCGGAAGGAGTATTGGATGATGTGATCATCTCATTAGATTCTTGGGAATATCCTGTTGATTTCATTGTGCTTCAGCCAAAGAACCGAGTAGGAGGACATCCCTTGATCTTGGGTCAACCGTGGCTTGCTACAGCTGATGCATGTATTGGATGTTGTTATGGTGATATGTATATTTCGTATGGAGATTCTAGGAAGAAAGTTACCTTATACCCCCCCGCCATATCCATTTAGGACCTTCAAGATACTTTATGGTTGGATCAAAGCAGTGATGAGGAAACTCAACCCATTTCCCTTATCCATCATTATATTGGGTCTTCACATGAAGACGAGATTCAAGATTTCCTAAATAATCTAGACACTATGCCTAATTTTGAGCCATTGAACCAGATTTTCAACCTAGATTTTCAAGATAATCATGATTCTCATTCTTCTGTACCACTGCATTTGACCACTCCCTTGAGTACTCCTGAGCCTGATACTAGTCTTGTTGAGATTAGCCTTGGTAAATCCTTGCATATTAGTTCAGATTTGGACTCATCTCAGCAGGAGCAACTTGTGAATTTGTTGCAAAACCATCTTAGTGCCTTTGCTTAGGGCTATGAAGATATGAAGGGTATTCCTCCTTAAACTTGTACACATCATATCTATATTCAGGAAGGAATCTGACCTATCCGACAACCCCAAAGGCGAATGAATCCAACTCTAAGAGATATTATGAAGGAAGAAGTACATAAACTCTTGGATGTCAGTTTTAGCTATCCTATTTCCGACAGTCAGTGGGTCTCTCCATTAGTGCTAGTACCTAAGAAAGATGGAAGATGGCATATTTTTATTGATTATCGAGAATTAAACAAATCCACTCTAAAAAAATATTTCCCTCTCCCTTTCATTAACCAGGTGCTTCATACTCTTGTAGGAAAGAAATACTTTTCCTTTTTGGATGGCTTCAATGGCTATAACTAGATACAAATTGCACCCGAAGATCAGGATAAAACTACTTTTACATGTCCATGGGGTACATTTTCTTATAAATTTCTTCCCTTTGGTTTATGTAATGCCCCGGCTACCTTTCAAAGGGCAGTCCTAGCCATTTTTGTTGATCTAGAATTTGTAGAAATGTATATGGATGACTTTTCTGTGTTTGGTGATTCTTTTCAGGAAGCTCTCAAAAATATGGAGAAAGTACTTCTTCGTTGTTAGGAATCCCATCTCACCTTGAGTGACAAGAAATGTAGATTAATGTGCAAAGCGAGAGTGGTACTTGGCCATTTGATTTCTAATAAAGGTATCCAAGTTGATCCAACAAAGATTGAAATCATTATGCATCTTTCTGCACCCAAAACTCAAAGGAAAGTAAGAGGTTTTTAGGACATGCTGGTTACTATAGAAGATTCATTGAAATTTTTTCTAAGATAGTTGGCCCTCTTTTTCGACTTCTAGCTAAGGATAGTGAATTTTCTTGGACCACAGCTTGCCAATCGTCTTTTCAAACATTGAAGGAAAAGTTAGTACAAGCACCAATTTTGAGAGGTCCTAACTGGTCCCTGCCTTTTCACATTTCCTTTGATGTTTCAGATTTGGCTATTGGCACAGCTTTAGGACAAGAGGAAAATAAAAAATCCTATGTTATTTATTATATTAGTAAGAATTTGTCTTCCGCTGAATTAAATTATACAGTTACAGGGCAAAAAATTTTAGCTGTAATTTTTTCAATTAATAAGTTCAGGCACTATATTATAGGATATGAAGTATTTGTACATACTGATCATCCCGCGATTAAATATTTGATGAACAAACCATTGACTAGCGGCAGAGTGACTAGGTGGTTACTATTGTTACAAGAATTTAATATTACTAATGTTGATAGACCAGGAAAATCTAATGTTGTAGCAAATTTTCTTTCTAGATTAGATAATCTTGGTGAAGCAACTCCTGTTAATGATGATTTTCGAGATGAACATCTTTTTGCTATGTCAACAAATTCTCCATGGTTTGCTGACATTGCTAATTACTTGGTTACTGGGAAAACATCACCCCACTTGTCCACTCGTGAAAAGTGGAATATTATTCAGAAACGTGTTGCATACTCTTGGATTCAAGGAGATCTCTTTTACACTGGTCCAGACCTAATTATCCGTAGGTGTGTAAGAGAGGAGGAAGTGTTTGACAGATTGAAATCTACTCATGATGAACCTTGTGGAGGCCACTTCGCTGATAAGTAGACTACATATAAAGTATTGTCTGCTGGTTACTTTTGACCTTCCTTGTTTAAGGATGTCAAACAATATGTCAGGCGATGTGATAGCTGTCAACGAGTGGGCTAGTCTAATCAAACCAATGAAATGCCTTTATGCCCCCAAGTTATGATTGATCCATTTGAAAAATGGGCTATTGATTTTATAGGGCCAATAAATCCAACTTCATTAAGTAAAAAGCATATTTTGGTTTGTACAGATTTTGTTACAACATGGGTAGAAGCTAAAGCTATTTCCTTTGCTACAGAAAAAGTTGTTGCTGATTTTCTTTTCACTGAAATCTTTACTAGATTTGGTGTGCCTAGAGAAATTGTTTCTAACAATGGTCCACAATTTATTTCTAATCTGGTACAAGGTGTGATGGAGCAATACAAGATCCGACATAGGAAATCCACGCCGTATCACCTGCAAGCAAATGGCCAGGTGTAATCGAGTTCATTCTTACAAAGATAGTAAATATGCATCAGAAATACTGGGCTAAAAGATTACCAGAAGCTTTGTGGGCATATAGAACCACTTGGAGAAATAGCACGGGACATACACCATATGAGCTGGTATACGGCAAACAAGTTCTATTACCAATTGAATTCTAGATCAAAACTTTTAGAACTGCAGTTTAGTTAGGACTAGATCTCTCTGAGGCACAACAACAACGTCTTCTCCAATTAAATGAGTTAGATGAATTTCGTAGGGATGTTGTTTAGTAGAACATACTAATTCAGCAGCAATGCAAAAGGTGGCATGACAAGTCTATTCAGAAAAAGCAATTCCAACCAGTTGATTGGGGGCACCTTTATGATTCTAGATTTAAAAATTTTAAAGGGAAATTCCAGACACGTTGGATGGGACCTTATGAAGTGATCCAAGTATTCAAGAATGGAGTAGTAGAAGTTAAAACTATTGATCGACAAAATTCAGTATTCCTGATAAATGGACACAGATTAAAGAAGTATTTTCAGCCACTTGCCAGGAAAGATTTACACAACAATTCCAATAGTAATTCGGGATGGTAGTGGTGAATGGTAATACCAACCTTTTGAAAACATGAATTCTTCTTCTTCTTTAAAAAAAAAATTGGTACAAAAAATTAAAATAAAAAAAGTAAAGAAAAAATATTTCCTGTAATTATGAAAATCAGTTCACTGACATGATTGCAGAAGGATCAACCTGAAAACCAGCTTGCTAGCAGGAAGATCAAAAATTTCTAATAAAAAGAGAATGTTTCTTGATCTTTAGATATGCTAGCGACCACCAAGTAAAAGCAGGTTCAAGAGAACCAACCTTTATACAATTGGAGTAATCAACATGGATATTTTTATTCAAATAACGCTTAATTTTTGCTACAGTAATTTTTCTTGCACCAATGCAGGCAGACCTTCTAGAAATTTTTCTGCCTTTCTTCATATTCCACTTTCGTAATATTCCCTCAGTTTTCTTCTTCAAGCCCAAAATGATTAACCTTCCCATATTATTCTGAATTTACCCTGTCCATTTCGTAAAAACCCCACTTTACCCTTGAATTTTTTTTCATATCCCACTTCTATTTATCCCCTCTTGTGGTACTATTCCTGGAATCCCTGTAACAGAATTCCTTCCCATTCTGAAATTTCCTTTTTCCCACTTCTTTGTTCCCTCATGAATTCATTGCAGGATCTCGCGCACAAAGAGAAAAAGGATATGCTCTGAAGCATCAAGAAAGGGCGAAGCAAATTTCCAGTATAAGCTGAGGAAGCCATGTTGGAATTCCAACCTATAGTTTACTTAAATTCCCTATTCGTTTTTTCAAATATTATGCTTGCACTAGTGCAAGCATGTCGTCCTATATAATAATGCAAGTAGAATATCATAGTTTAAGCAGTGCAAGCAGACCGGTGCAAGCATGCACCCTGTCAGAAACATAGTACAATTTGTTCTTTTCATAGAATACATCATAGGAAAGTGGTCATCATGAAAGTTTATAAGAAGTCCTTTCACTTAGTCGATGAGTACTTGTGCTATCATATTAACTAGGAGAAAATTATTTAAAGTACAAGGTGTTTTTAAGTTAAGAATCATGATCATTTTGTAATGAATTCTTAGTTCTTTTTTTGAATTATGAATGAGTGTGAAAGTGTTTAACTGTTGCTTGGATATAATTGCCCCTTTTCACCATAATCTTAGATGTCCTTTCACTCATAATGATTACCTCACCTAGCCATTAAAACGCCACTGCAAGTACCAGTTCAAAGATGCCATGCATCCACGGCTATTTCAGTGGAATGAATGGGTGATAAGATGGAAGGGATGATGGATGGTTGGATCCCTATCTATAAGAACCAATTTTCCCAATGTTGCATGTAAATTCTTGATTGTTCATAACCATTAAGCAGTGATGCCGCCTGTTCGAAGCGAACCTTCGTCTCTCAGTAGGGTAGAACAGACCACTGAGTATCGCAATAGTCTTGCACTATTATGAGACTCAGGCTTTCTTCAGTTCTTGCAAAAGTTTGACGGGCACAACAGTGAAGTGGCCTTACAGTTTGCCAAAAGTTTCAAAAATGGCCGAGTAAAAATTGGGCCTCTAAAATTTGACGTTACGGAAGAGTTTGTAGCAGCAGCGACAGGCTTGGAAAATACTAGTGAGTAGTGGTTTAAAAATCAGAAACTAGAAAGGAAGCGATGGTAGCATTTCGTCATCGACAAGAAGATGAAGGTAGATTGGAAGGAAGGAATTCCACACAGTGCCCTGTTGGGACAGTGGCAGGTCCTCCTTTTCATTCTACAGAAATTTGCAACCTGTGAGGGAAGGTACTTTCGCACTTTTGTGTACCATTTTAGGATATTGTAGCATTTTGAAGCTACCCGAAATGTCTGGTGGAGGCTTAATTTCCCCCATTTTTTGCTTAAGAGCTTGGAAAAAATGGCTAAGAGTGTGTGGGATGGACAGGTAGACCAGCCGACAAGAAGTTATAACACCGTCTGATAAAGATTTTGGTCCATAAACAATTAGAAGTTAAAGGCATGACCTAGGAGGCATTGTTAAAATAGCTACATAAAAGGACAGTTGTTGGAAAGGAGATAGAGGACCCTGCCAGCACAAGCAAGGGTCCGAGTAAGAATGTAAAAGGGAGTCCTTCTTGCACCAGTGCAAAAAGGAAATGACCTAAAAAATCAATAGAATAAAGGGCCCCATCTCCAAATAAGAAGACAACTAGTGCATCTGTTGAAGAGACTCCTTCTACGCCACTAGTGCAAGCACAAACCTCCGAAGAAGACAACCTGTCAGTCCTTGTGGACGCAGGAAAATTTGTAGAGGTCGAAGATGACACTCTATTGGCCAATTTCATTAAAAGGTCCCAGAAAAAGAATGAAGAATCTGGTGCAAGAAAATAACCATAGTCCCCACAGGACGTTGAATCCCCTTCTGCACTAGAGCAAGAAGAAGAACCAAAAGAAGAATAATTTGTTAATTTAACCATGAGGGATACTGAGGTCCCTGATGAAGACACGACCCCTGTCGAGACAGAAGAAGAAGAAGATTTGGTAACTTCTGTTGCTTGGATAGTTGAACTAGAGCTTCAAGTGCAGAACTTAGAACAACTCATAGCTAAAGTGCAGGAGGATAAAGAATGGAGTAAAGAAGAATTAACTGCGGAGATCCAGAAAAAGAAAGGGGAAGTTAGAATTTGGAAGTATGAGTTGCACAATGTTTCAATCAACTTACAAAGGTGACAAAGAAACTAAAGAACATCAGAAAAAAGAAGTCTGAAACATTGCAGGCTGATGTTAGTATGTCAGAGCAGGATTGAGATGGAATGCTCAAAGTTTTGAAGATTTTTTGCAAAGGTAAAGAGTTGTGTGAGGGCACACAACAGGTTAGGGATAGGAGGATGTTACCCCCCTAATTTTCTCTCTTTTTTCCATTTTCCCTTTCCTAAATCATAACCATTTACCATTGTTTTACCTCTTTTATACACCCTCTTCTTGCACCAGTCCAAGCACGATGACATATTTCATATAAAATTTATTTTTCATACTTTTAATTTAACTTAGCATTAATTAATCATTTATTACATGATTTCTTACTTTTAATCACTCTTTGTAACTTATTGATATCTCCAATGTTTATTTGGTAGTTAGAGTACTTACCGTGAACTCTGATCCTAGTGCAGGATCAGATCTTGCACCGTTGCTAGGACAACAAGTCATTGTAGCAAATCCGAACCTCCTTGATCACCACCTCATTTTAAGAAGCTTCAACCATGACAGCAAGATCAATCCAAAAGCAGCTGAGATCGAATCTGTGAAGAACGAAAACTAGAGATTGGCTATAGCTAATTTTGCTAATTGTCTAATTTTGAAGGCCGAAAAGCTAAATTCTGCACTTGGTTATGTAGTCAACTGAATGATCTATTTTGGCCTTTGGCCAAAGATCTATATAATGTACAATGTAAATAGGACTAAGGGGAATTTTTTTATAGTAGAATAGAACAGAGACACATCCAGAGACGCGGTAATAGGTTGTTTCATTTTGTTATCACCCGAATCTAGGTTGGACGATGTATTAATGTATGTACTTGCCTCAGTGAATTAATAAAAGGGAGCTCCACCTCATGTTTCACAAATTGAGTTTCTGTATTTGAGCTTATGAATTGATTAAGGTACTGAGCAGTGTTTTTATTTAAAGGGGAAACACGCTGGTTGGCTAGGGCCCAACCAACCCAGCTCATTTACCCCATTTCTCGTTTTCCTATAATTTGTGTTTACATTGTCAAGCGTGATTTAGTTTTAAGCACATGCATTCATGTCTAAGTGAAAGCGGATCCATTGTGTGAAGTAGATAAATTCCCTTTTCTACACTTGATTTCAAATTGGTTTTCCTCTGCCTGGTCCAAGCAGGAGAAATAACCCTGCACCAGTACATGTTGGTGTGATATCTCCTTTTCTGCAATTCCATTTGATTGGTTTTCCCTACCTTGTCCAAGCAGGAGAAATGAACCTGCACCAGTGCACGTTGGTGTGATGCAGCAAGCCTTCTTAGTCTACTTCCCGCAATCTTCTTTCTTTCATTACATTCTCATGACAGGATGAATGCATATTGATTGTTTCTTTATTCCTGCACTTTGTTAAGATCAGAAACATTCACTTTTTATGTGCGCAATTTGATTTAACAGTATAATAGCACTTGCAATAATTAAGCACTCATTTTAAGAATTAAATGCTAAGTGCAGGAAGCTCTAATCCGGAGCAAGAACTAGTTTCTTGCCATGGGATCTGAGTGCTTTGAACCTGGAAAAGTTCAAGCCCTTGCAAGAAGTAAAAATCCTTTAGTAAAGACACCATTTATACCTTCTGCATAAATCTTTGTTCCTGCACTAGTGCAAGTAGACTGTGATAGTACAGGACAGATTAGTGCAAGAAGGAAATCTCTAAAGGAGTAGGTTTAAGGGCCCATCTGATGAGACTGCCAAGTGTCTCTGCTAAAGAAAAACACACACTCAATAGTTAAACAATAATTAGCTAGAGTGATTTCCCTTTATCTTTAATTCCCTCTTGCAAATGCATTCTTCCTTGTTCCAGTCTTAGATTATTTTGATGGTTCAAGTGGCCTTTTTCTCTTTTTAGTTTGATTCTACAATCTTTCCTTTAAAGAAAGTAGGGATTTATATTAGGAAGATTCATACCATCTCTGGCATTGCCTGTGCTTCATCTCTAAGTTTATGAATCCCCCAGGTTGATAATACATTTAAGGCTTTATGATCCTGATCCATCAACCATCATCAACCACAAGGGTGCATTCTTAGATCAGATCAAGCAACGCATTAGAAGCTCATAACCTATATATATGATCTAACACTTCAGAAGATATTCAATACTTGCACACCTGGCCTAATGATCTTCTCCTCCTTATATACTCTTAGTCCTTTCTCAATACCTTGGACCAAATACCTCGGATCAAATACCTTGGACCAATTACCTCATACCAAAAGCATGGTTTTCCAACATGTACGCACTTTTCCTCCGGTGAAAGTGTGTGTATACGTTATACACTACTTTTGTTCTATTAAACCATGTGTATACGTGCCTTGGACAAAGCGAACTAGTGTATACCTCTCTTTCTTCATTATTTGGAGTCCAATCTGTAATCCTTTGCTATTGACCTACTGTACTATGAACTTTCATATAAGTGAGTTGCCATCAAGGACAACACATGTATCATAATGCCAACACATTATTCATAATTGATTAGTATTCTTTTGTCATAACATCTCTCCAAACCCATTGACAAGATGCTTATTCATAGATAGAAGGTTCAGTATTAATAATCTTTGTCATAAATGTTGCATACCTATAATATATTTTAGCCTTCTTTCATACTCTAAATGTGACTTGAGGAACGACATGTCTTTCTGCATCTTGTAATATGGTCCTTAACCAAACTACTCCCTTCTTACTTTCAGGAACAATGATAGGATCCATAGGTTTAACCAATTCTTCAAGTTCTTCCCAAGTGATTAGAAGATTATTTAGTAGGATGATCCAAGCTTCCCTCTTGATGGGTCTTAGTTTCTTAATATTCATTAGTATCGATGAGGCAACTTCCATGGACTTCTTGAAGGTGAAACTTTGATCAAAGGTAACATATTGGCTAAAATCGATCTATCATTGTCCCTTGAAATATATTCTATAGGCTTTTGACGATTCCATATATCTAACCAATATTCCTTTCTTTCCTAAAGGATCCAACTTCTTCCTCTTGTCCTTAGGTATGTTAATATAGAACAACTGAAGATCCATAAGTGATCCACACTTGCCTTTTGGCCAGTAAATTCTTGTTCAGGCGTTATGTTATGAATCACTCAATGAGGACTTCTATTTTGAATGTATAAAACGGTCATGATGGATTCTCTCCATAGGAACATGGGAAGATCTTGATCATGTAGTGCTTCTCTACCAAACTCTTCAATATATCTACTCTTCCTTTTAGCTACTCCATTTTGTCATGGATTATAGGGAACTATTATCCCCCTCATAATATTAGCTTCCTTACATAATGCAACCAACTACTAGGATGTGAATTCACCTCCACTATTGGATCTCAAGATCTTTATCTTCTTTTAGACTAATTCTCAACCTGCGCTGTGAATTCTTGAAACTTTCCAAACACTTCATATTTTTTCTTCAAGAGGTAGATCCATATTTTGTGAGAGTAATCATCAACAAAAGATACATAGTACAGGGAACCTTCAAGGTATTTTATAGGCATAGGACCACAAACATCAAAATGAATCATATTTAAAATTTCTTTATCCCTACTATTACTGTTTTCAAATTATTTCTTGACATTTTTCCCAAGGGCACATCCTTTGCATGTTCCTTCATGACCAATTTGAATCTTGTGCCTTCCTGTCACCATTTCCCTTGAAGAAGGAAATGTTGTGTAATTCAAGTTGGGCATACTTTCTATCCTATAGTTCACATAGATTCATATCATTGTGGACCAAGGCTTGAGGAGATTCACTTAGGATTCTATATAACCTTCCTTCATGGATGCCAATAGTTCTAATATTCTTTATACTAGATCCTTTGTTCCAAACAATCACTTTTCCATCAATAAAAGCCGCTTTATCACCCTTATCTTATATACATAAAATAGAGACCAAATTATTTTTAAAACTTGGTACATAGAGTGTATTGTTGAGACAAATGTTCTCACCAGATTCCATTTTGATAGAGGCAGCTCCAACTCCTTCAATCATATAGTATTCTTGTCTCCAAGCTCAACCTTATGAGATGATTTTTCTTTTGATAGACTTGAGAGATTATCACAATCACCTATAGGCACCACTGTCAATGACCCACATATCATTGTCATCAACTGAAGTTGTAAGAGTAGAGAAGTAATAGAAATATTTATTAGCTTCATTCTTAATCTTCTTTGGAAGTTCCACATTATCATTAGTTGAAGCATGATTGTATGCCTCTCCTCTTTTTGTTATTTAACTTTTCAAGGAAATCACTTCTATAGTGTCCATGTTCGTGGCATCCATAGCACTAAACTTTTGACAAGTCTTGAGGAGTATGTATTCTTCCTATATTAGTATTTTTCTTTTCAAATCCGAACTTCGTTTTCCCATTAAATATTCTTGATCATGTAGCAAAAGCCTATGAGTCAAGCTCCTAAATATTCCCTTTAGCTTTGAATCTTGATTCTTCTTGTTTACAAGTTGTCCATAATTCATAAAAATATGGAGTAGTATTTCTAGCACAAATTCCACCAGAAAATCCATCCCATAGATGAGGTAGCCCATTGATTGTTGTTGTGGTTACCTATTTTGATTCAGCAACCAATTCACACATGCCTTCCAGTTGGTCCCTTATATGTGTTATCTTCATAAAGAAGGAGACCATAGATTCACCCTTATTCATCCTCACATCAGGAATCTTATTCCATAATGATATCCTTTGACCCGTGTTATTAATTGTGTATATATTGACTAGCTTATCATACACTTCCTTTGATGTTGTCAATTCCAATACAATAGGAATTAAATTGTCCTTAAGAGACTCAAAGAGAATTATTTGGGCCTTAGCTTCACCTTTTATAAACTTATATTTTCCATCATTATCCTCAAGTTGAGATATTTGACCCTTGACATATTGAAGGACATTATGTTCCTCTAAAACAAAATCAAGCCTCTTTTTCCATTCCTTTAAATTGGTTACTTCTTCAAGTTTGTTACTTTCCTTGCAAGAAGGAGCCATTTGGTCACAAGCCTTAGACATAGTTAAATGAGGAGAAGAGAATTCCTTCCAAGAGTAAGTGGATGAAGAGAGACTTCCTTCTTGTTCCTTCTTGAAAGAGAGAGAGAGAGAGATTCACCAAATTGTAATATTCAACTTCCTTGCTTCGTCAATGCTCTGATACCATGTTGAAAAATAGAGTGCAATAGATACAAGCATTATATTTTAACTATGATAATTACTTATTATTGGCTTATGGGGGCATGACCTAGGTTTAGAGTTATTTAGCCAAACAACTCCCTACACTACTAGCCCTTTCGACATCATCCTACGGAGCACAGAGTGAAGTCTCACCCAAAGCAGTATGGGGGGATGCTGGAACCAAGTTTCTACACCCTTGAGATGGATGTGATGTCGATTTAGTCCAACTAGACCTACCTTCTGTTAACACCCAGGTTGTTCTCTTTGACTCCTAAGAGAATACGGCCGGGGTAACCACTAACCAAACTTTGGGCTGCAGCTTCTAGCCCAGCTACAGTCAGAGAGGGCTCTCTCTATGAGGTTTGTCACTGCTTTCAGTGAGGGTTTTAGGCTAGTTGTGAGATAAGTTTTTGGTATTTTTTGTGTATTTGGTTGGGGGGATGCTTCTGTTTCCTCTAAAGTATATCAACAGGGAAGATTAATCCATTGGGCAATGGGGTCTAGGAGTGTTTTCTCTTGAAATCTTGATTTTGGTGAGGAGGAAAGCTACAGGGCCTGTGTGCATTTCATGGAACAAACTGTGAATTTTGAGGATGAGGTAAATACAACTAGTAATGAGCAATGAAGATTTCGTTACTTAAGCTGTATATTTGTGAAAGAGGCATGTCATCTAAGAGCAATCACTTGAATTCTTAAAACAACAATGCACAGTAAGGAAATGGCTTAAAGGTAGCATTCAAGAATTACACTTTAAACACTTTAACAGAAGAAAAACATATGAGATAGTTCAGATTGAGCTCAGGGTAGTGAATGACTAAATCCTGAGGCTATCCTTTTTCTTTACTATCTAGAGTTTCAAACACACAGGAAACATGAGAAACAGGAAACATGAGAAATATATGGAATAACTGGAAACATATATAACGTGATGAGCCATGAGAGAACTTATTGAGCCATGTAATGAACAGGAATCCTGCAACTTTGAGCCACACACCATCAAGAGACCAAGAGACAACACATCATTGAAGAAATCCCACTGCCTTTGTATTAAACTGTCAGAGAAGTTTACAATATCAGAGTAACAGAGAATATCTCAGAAAAGAATTCTTACATCCGGAGTCCAACCCCTCTAAACAAACGCGAGGGGGAATATATAGAAGTTTGTCTACAAAAATATCTCAGGAATGAGGTCATCTGAGGGAAAAATATCTATTACACTTGTATAGATAAAGCAAATGAGAAGTTATTACAAGTATAAATGATAGTAAAAGCTTTTAAATGCTGTCAGAATGGCTTTTTTGCCCTTTGAGTACTGCGGAATTTAACTGCGCTGTTCTTCATAAATGAAGCATTGAAGTGTCTTACTGCCTCTGATTTTCTGTATCTTTCTTGACTCTGCCACCTGTACCTGCTGATGTTGTTGCTGATGCCGAGTACCTGTGCTGAGTTGGCTCAGTGTCTCTATGCTTTCTGTCGTGGTTTTGTCCACCTGTAAGTGCAATATTGACTGTATTGCTGCAAAAAAATTGTTTTCTTTTTTTTACCCCTGATTCAAAAGTAGTTTTACCAAGTCCTGCCAATTATCTGGGTGAGGAAGCTGATGCTTCAAAATTAACCCTACGGTCTCATCAGCTTCAGTATACTTATAAAAATCAGGAGGCTTATCAAATAAATGTGCTACCTCATTTTTAATAAAGAACAAATTGTCTAATTTATTAAACAGAGCTTCTCCTGTTAATGGGCCTGCTGTAGATGACCCAGAAGCCTCAGCAATCTGCATGGCTGAAAAGGTGCTTAGTCTTTTGATATACTTCTCATAAGAGAGAAGCTTTCCTGATTCTTCTAGACTGGGGAGCCCTTTGTCTTGCAGTGTTGTGAACCTATTCTGGAACTTGGTTATATCTGCTTGCATGTCATGTACCCTTCTGTCCAGTGTTTGAATGAGGTTCTTCATTGTTGTAGTCCTCTTAATTACGGAAATAGTTTCAGTTCTGTTAG
>APFE031491868.1:0-11065 GCA_000404065.3 Pinus taeda | reverse complement strand
AAAATCTTTTTCAATTTTTTTCAAAAAATCTTGTAGATGCAGTGGTTGAATCATGTTTTTGATGGTGGAAATGGATTCAACACCATACAAAATGTGTAGGGCACCTAAAATTATGAATTTTGACAACTTTTACTTGGATTTACAAAAATACTACTTTTTCAAAATATAGCCGGAATTTCCATAACTTTCTAGGCAAAAAAACATAATTTTATGGCAATCTTGGAGAGTTTGTTTTATGTTCACGGTTGTAATTAATAGAAATAGAGCAAAAATCAAAATCTTTATGAATTTTGTTGAAATTCTAAATTTATTAATTCTCTACAATTTAAAAATAATAATTTAGTAATAATATTTAAAAAAGAAGAAGAGTAGCAATGCCTAATGTTTATGAATAGTTCTTTATATTTTAATTTTGAATTAAAATCATTATTATTTAATAAAATCTATTCAATATATTTAAAAATCTCAAACCACTTAACTTATACAATTTTAACAATTAAAAAATTATTTTAATATTTTAATATTAAATTTAAATTTATACAAATCTTCATATATTCACACTTTAAAAAATAAATATTATACTGTAAACTATAAACAAAATATAATGTAATAAGATAATCAAATGTAATTGGGCTAAGATAAATAAAAGATATTTGAATTTGATAAGGCATGTGAATAAAAGATATGTGGAATTACTTCAGTCGAATGTTTTTTTTTTTTTTTTATAAAATTAGGTAAATATATAAATTTTCAAAACCTCTAATCTTGAACGTGTCACATGCGAGAGAGAAAGACATCTTTTGTGGTGTTAAAAGTGCCCAACCAAACTTGGGAGCTTTCACTTGGGTGTTAAAAGTGATCCAGGGTTGATTTATGAAAAAACTTTGTGTTTCTTTCTCCTTCTCTAATCCACTGCATCCTCAATTTCTGTCTCCCGAAAATCTCCTCTTGCATGCACTGATCTTCCCATTCATTCTGAAGAGAGTCAACTTGATTTTCCCGTTCCTCATTAAAACCATCTGTGATGATGATCTGATTAATCCCCTGTAGTTTCTGCTCAACTTCTCTTTTGGCTTTAAAAATATTACCAAACTCCTTTTTGTTCCAATCTTTAAGCCCGTATTTGATGTGTTTAAGTCTCTGTTGTAGAATGAACATTTTAGTGCCTTGAGCAAACATATCTTCCATCCACCATTTGTAAATATTGCTGGTGAAGTCAGGGTGAGAGAACCAGACATTTTCAAACCTAAAAGGTTTGTTCCTCGGTGTGCCCATAAAAGTAGCTTCAAGCTGGACAGGCCAGTGGTCCGAACCTCCAAAGGGAAGGATTAAAGCTGACATTTCAAAGCCTCTGTGAAGGAGGTCCTCTGAGATTATGAATCTATCTAGTTTAGAGGCGACTTGAGCAGCTCCTCCCCTCTTATTGTTCCAGGTAAAAGTGTCATTTATTGTTTCAGTGTCCACTAGCCCCATGTTATTTATGAAGTTCTGGAAGGCAATTGAGTCTCTGCCTAGTTTTCTGGTACCACCTTTTTTCTCTGTAAGAGATCTGATCATATTGAAATCCCCTGCCAGAATCCAGGGCACATAAGAATCTCTCTCTTAGCTCCTTAAGGGAGGTGAGAAGCTTGAGTTTGTCTTCTTGTTTTTTAGGACCATAAACGTTTATGATCATGTATATCTCCTTATCACCCAAAGGTTGAATCACCAATGATAGATAGTTCCTGGACGCTTCAGCATCCAGGATTCCAAGTTTCTGGGGGTCCCAAAGCGTAAGAATCCCCCCCGCCGAGTTGTCTGCTTTAACCTCTAGATACTCATACTTGATTAACCACTTGTTGTGTATCTCCCTGATCTTGTCCATCGAAACACTTTGTTTCCTGAATAAAAACCATATATGGTTTTTCTTCTTTTATTCTACTGCTAAGATTTATTTGTTTCCTTTTACTTCCTAGACCCCTAATGCTCCAGGTTGTAAGCTTCATTAAGAAAGGTTTATAAAGGAGTAACTCGTAATATCTCTCATCTTACCTGAGTTAATCATGAGTTTCCCACATTCGGTCAGAAACTCATTCTGTCTTTTCTTCCTCTTTTCCTACCCAAGTTCTTAGAAGAATGCATCGGTGTATCCTCCATTGTTTTCACCCCTCTATTCTCCTGGCTATTATGGTGGCTATTATGGTTTCTTTTGACTCCAGAGCCCTTCGATTGTGATCTCCAGAGGAAGAGCTGTTGAACCCTGTCAAACTCCTCTTTTGGCAGGGAGTCTACCCCTTTGGCTATTCCTTGCTCCATAAACTTTTCTAGATCTAAATTCTCCCTTTCTAGAATCTCTTGCAGTTCATGGTCCTCCGTTCTAGCCTCACTTGGGTGATCTCATGGTCCGTACTAAGCTCCATAATGCTTGGCAGGTCATCCTTTTGTTGGTTGTTCTCTGGTATATCCTCCATGTTAGCATCCCCTTGCTTCTCAATGGGGTTATTCTCCAATTCCTGGTTTGTCCCGTTGTTTTCAACTTCTTCTTCTAAGATCTTGAAACTGTTGTGGCTTGGTTTTCCATCCTCATTAATCTTCTTTTGGTACCGCTTTCCTCCTTTCCCTTTGCCCCCAACCTTAGTGAAACCCTCGGGATATTTTTCTATGGTGTTTTTTGTGTTGCTCTCCATTTTGTTTAATGGGCAGTCTCTATATAGGTGCCCGTGTTCATGGCACGTGCGGCACCTAAATGGGACATGTTCATAGTCCACCACCTGCACCCATTCTTCGTCATACACTTCTAAAATGATCGCGTCCCTAAGTTCCCCAAATAATTCCATTTCCACACATATCCGAGCGAAGGATGTGTATTTGCCTTTTAGAGTCGCATCTGAGATCTTTATAAAATGCCCTAGCTTGTTGCCGATAGCCTTTAGAGACTCTGACAACCAATAATCTAAAGGAAGGGAGTAAGTCTTATCCATACCGGTACCGATGTGAAAGTTTCTCGTTCTGGGACAAAGTTCATCATCCATGGTCGCATGTAATGGCTTGCAACAATGTAAAAATAGGGTCCTCCCTTGAACACTCTATCCTTATCCTCTAAGCTTGTGAATACCATCGTAAAGAAGCCCTTGGACCCAAGGTGAAGGTTTATTTCCCCCTTTGGTTTCCAGTGGTTCCTTATCCATGCTTGCAAAGCCTTCTCCTTCGGCTAAATCCCCATAATTTTGCATATAACCGCGTATTTCGCCATGTGATCTCTGTGCACTTGAAGCCCTGGGTCACTTAAAACGACCCGAGGAATAATGGTCGAATTAGGTTTACAGACCCCTATTGTGATCATAAGAGCAAATTTCTCACTGCTACCCCTTTTCCTCCTCTCCTTACTAGCTTCCTCATGATTCCTTCCTGTCCATGAGGTCTGATATTTTCTTAATTTTCTGTGTTAATAGCCTTTGTTGCCACCTCCATTGGTTTCTTGAAGCGATGTGATCTAGCTCCCTTGCTTCTATCCAAAACTACTTGACTGTAGGAGGGAGCATAACTCCCTCCTCTACGTCCCGCCATGGTGACCATCGACAAAACCCTAACACAAAACCCTAGTTTAGATTCCAGAGCCAAAACCTTCGAGAATTCACACGTATCTTTAAACTAGTACAACCACATTAATAAATATGTTTGATATACATGGAAAAGATTATATCAATCACATGCACAACCACGTTAACTTGATATCATATTTGATGTTTAAATGATGATACAAAAACTTATTGTTAACTTAAAACCTTAATCTAAAAATCTTGTAAATATAAAAGACAATCTTCAAGGGATTTCTTACTCTTGTATCAAATTAAAAGTAATATCATTTAAAATCTTGTAAGAGATGCTAAGTGATGGTTACTAGATTTTTGGTGAAAGGTTGAAGGAAATAATTAACACACTATACCTTGATTATCGCTATATAAGAATGAACCAAGAAACCATTGTATCATTTCTTATTGGCATGAATATATTGTTTCGAAGGCTTTTATAAAAACAAATATTGTATATATAGGCTCATTGTCATGATAGAGTGAATATACGTTAATTTCACCCAAGTATGGTAATGAAAAGAAGAACCTGAGTGTACATTATTTACAATATTGGTTGAATCCTTAATATTTATTTGAGGAGGATATATTTATATATAATCGTACTTAACCTCAATTCATTGGATTTGGTCAAAGAAACCTTTTCTACCATGTTTTGTCAAGGGGATCACCCTATCAAGTGAATTCCTTACATTAACATGATGTCATCTGTACAGTTTATGGGCAGAAGCCCTACACCATCTCCCAAACAAAATACCTAATCTGATGCACCACTCATAAGGGTACAATTAATATTTCGAAACTCTGAAACCCTGGCAATGGAACAATGGCATCGTGACCAAATAAAAGATCAACCTCGCACAAATATATGGTCACAAAATTAACATAGATTAAATGGAAACACCATAAAATATATGGTCACAAAACCAAAAGAGATTAAATGGAAACTCCATAAAATTAACAAACATAAAATTAATGTAGCTATTGAAACCTAAAATGACACATACTTGAACCTTCATAATGGGAATAAGCGCACTCAAATCAACTAATTATAACACCTTATCTCGCACCATCAAATATCTAATCCTGCACTATCAAATACTTAACATTCAAATGGAATGTAGGGAAGAAATCTTAAATAAAAACTCACTAACGAAATAAATAAGGATTGAGTTAATTATGAGAAACATAAAAACTTATGATTAATGTGGCATGACCATGACCATGACTGTAGACATTTCATAACCCCCAAGCCATGTTTTATTAGATGAGGGTAGATGTTTGTGGAGGGAAAATGTTTCAAACAAAAATTTCATTAGAAGGACAACTCATGCAGGTTTGAAGAGGGAAAACATTTTAAATATAAATTTCATATTATTGATAACCCCTAGCCATGCTAGTGAAACCACATTTCGTAATTTTTTTTTAATAAATTAAAGCATAAATAGACTTAAGAAATTGAAAAACTATTCACTAACCTTTCATAGTGTCCATTGGATAACGTTAGCAAACTAATACACGTTTGGTGGACCAATGACATCAACAATCATAGATATACACATATTCGTGTTTTGACGTTCTGAGAATGGTGGGCAGAGATTTGTTTGGATTAAGTTCTCATTGGGCAGAGCAAGCAAGTCTTCATATCTCCTAAGCCTCTGCATTTCAAACGTTCCTTTTATTTGTTTTTAACGGAATTTTACCCCCCCAAGATAAAATTACCATTTTGGTGTTTCGTGAGCACAGAGGACAAGGTTTCGTGAGCACAAAGGCAGAGGCAACATGAGCACAAAGCAGTGTGAGGCAGTTAACTTCTAAATAGGTAAACGTTTAGAGCATGGAAAACGCTTAGAGGAGCCAAGGCGTAAAGAGCAAGGAAATTTCAGATTTTGTGGAAACAAATCATTTGGGTCAAGTCAAAATTGCTTCAATAGACAAAACAAGAAATTGGATTTGGGTAAACACAAAGCAATATGAGGGTATTTTAAGGCGTAAATTTGATTGCCTTAAATGGGGACAAATGAGAAGAAAATCAATCAAGAGAAAGAAAATAAATAAGAGAAACAAAAATAAAGAAGAATCAATCATTTACAGTACCGCATCTACACCTCTTACTTGGTCATCAAATCTATATGTCCAAGAACTGATGAAGGCCAGGACAAGGCTGGAGATTTTGGAAGCTAGAGAACAGGAAAGGGACCGCAAAATTTCAGAGATCATAGTTGCAAACTGATGCCTAATGGAAGATAATAGAATTTTGAAAAAGCAGGTAACAATGTTACAAGAGGCTCTAGAGACAAGAAAACAAGAATGACAAATCATGAAGATAACATGGCAAAGCATGAAAGGATTAATAACAAAAAACAGATATGTGATCATTTCTAAACAAACTCATTTATATACACAAGTATCTCAACAAACAAACATTTCCAAATAGAAGGCAAAAATGAACAGCGGGAAAGATAGTCCAAAAGAAGTCAAAGCTAGAGCTGAAGATGCTACTGGTTACATAAGGACAGAGGAAGAAGATGCAAGAGCTCGTAGAGCACAGGAAATAGAACATAAAGAAAGACATGACAAGAAAACAAACTTTATTATCAGGGGAATAAGAGATTATGGGAAGAATGAAAGTACTCTTAATTTGAAAAGACTTTCTGAAAGAGAAACTCCATTGGAAAGGGCAAATTTGTCAAGCAAGAAGGGTTGGGAGGATATGTGAAGAGAGGCCTCGACCCATAAAAGTCACCATGGCAAGCATAC
The DNA here is from genome assembly GCA_000404065.3 of Pinus taeda. Classification (NCBI taxonomy): domain Eukaryota; kingdom Viridiplantae; phylum Streptophyta; class Pinopsida; order Pinales; family Pinaceae; genus Pinus; species Pinus taeda. Next base: position 4,736 of record APFE031491868.1, on the reverse strand, counting down.
AAGACAAATGACAACTTTTGGGCAAAAAGAAACTCTTGAAAGGCTCATAATTCTTCCTCGATGAAGATTTAACCAAAAAACAACAAGATGAGAGAAAGGGATGAAGTGGAGAAAAATAGAACAACAAGAAATGAAGGGAAAAGGGCATGGTTGTACAATGGGAAAGCTGTTATTGTAGTGTTTTGGCCTCCAGGCAAATCAGGGCAGCAAGTTGGCAGTAAAGAAAAAATAGAGAATTCAATAATAGAGCAACATGAGCAACATGTACAAATAGGGGTGAAGACTCAAATTTGAGCCTTATGTGCCAAACTGCGTAGCAGTCAAATCCTACCCAGGTATACCTAAGTTTAGTTTGTTGGAATTGTAGAGGTTACCCTTGGAGGAGGGGACCTGAGTTAGGGCCTATTGCGGAAGGTAGAGACATAATTTGTCTCACGGAAACTCATGAGCATGATGGTTGCAAAACTCTTGTGTTTGACGATTATTTGAAGTTGGCAGTTTGGGACAAGGTAGCTGAAAATGGCAAAGGGTATGGGGGAATACTAGTTTTAGTGAAAGAAAAAGAAGGTTGTCACATTCAATTAATTAAAGAAGATGCAAATAAACAATATTTATGGTTGAAAATATCAGAGAATGAGAATCACATACGAATTGCAGCATTCTATTTTTCCCTAAAGTCTCAAAAACTTACAAAAATAAGGGGCTTGACAACAAGAATCTGTATGCAGCTTTAAAACAAGATATTGTCGTGTACTCTCAGCGGGGAGAAGTTCTTTTAGTGGGATATTTCAATGCTAGAACAATAAATAATTGAGCTAGCATTCTTTGTTACAAAGAGGATAACAATCCTATTTGGCTCACTGAAGAGGAGAATCCCGAACGGGTGAGGTGTTTAGAAGATGACAAAGTTAGCAATCATTTTGGAGAGGAGTTGCTTACACTATGTGGGGCTTTCAACTTAATTATTTACAATGGTCTAGATAGATGGAAAAGGTCGGGGAACTTCACTTGCAACACATACAATGGGGAAAGTGTCGTTGACTATGTGATGTGTTCACAAAGCTTAATAGAAAAGATACATGACGTTAGTATTGGAGAGCATATTTGGGACTTAAAATCAAACCATAACTCAATTTATATAAGGTTATCATGGTTAGAAGAAAGGCAACATAGGAGGAAAACCCAATGCTCTCGAAAATCAATATCAAGGGGCAAAATTCTTCTAACACAAGAAAATGGTACTATCCTCAAGACAATGTTAAAGAGATTAATTCGGAAGGAGAAAACTGGTTTCAAATGCTTCAATAGTCATGACTTAACAAACATAATTCAAAGTGCACTTGAGAAGTGCAAAAGAGCAAAAAATAGGAAATCAGAATCAAATTGTTTTCCTGTAAATGCTTGCTTTGATGAGGAATGCAAAATGGAAAGGAGAACCTTGAAAAAGGTAAGAAAGGAGAAGATGAATGTAAAGTTATATAAGCAGATACTAAAAAGGAAAAAATATGAGTTCATGCAAACAAGGAGGGAAGTGTTAATACATTTAGGCAAGAATAATCCAAATCTTTTATGGCAGGAACTGCAACCAAGGAAGAAGAAAATTGAAAATAATATTACAACCAATCAATGGTTTGAATATGTAAGACAACTCTACGAGAAAGAATCCGAGGTGGAGTCCCCCTTAGGATCGACACAAATTCAAAGCTCTTCACATTACAGGAGGTGGAGAATGGAATTAAGAAGCTGAAAACAGGAAAGACAAAGGACTTGGTTGAACTTCAAGCAGAGTATCTAAAATGGGGAATGAATGCTCTTGCACCGCACATCATGGAAATATTCAACAATATCATTCAACAAGGATTCCCAAGAGACTTAACAACTAGCTTAGCAATACCCCTTTTTAAAAGTGGAGACATTAATAATCCATCCATCTATAGAACAATTATGATCAATCCTTTGTTTGCAAAGCTTTTCGGTAGCATGGTAGAAGACAAAATTAGCAAGTGGGTAGAAGTAAAAGAAAAGAGGGCAAGAGGACAAACGGGTTTTAGGCCGAAACATTCTACAATGGATCATGGCATCACGTTGAGACACATTGTTGAAAAGGTTTGGGAGGACAAAGAAGAAGTATTTTGTTGCTTTGTTCACTTCAAAAAAGCATTTGACACAGTCCCTAGGGATAAGTTGTGGCGTAGGATGGAAGAACTTGAAATTCCTAAGCATTATAGAGCCGCTGTCCATAAAGTTTATGAAGAAGTGAAAGTCAAAATTACAACCTCAACAGGTATTTCATAAAGCTTTAGAAATGACATTGGAGTCAAGGTTGCCCTCTATCCCCTACTCTTTTTGGTCTATATATTGATAAATTGGAAGAGTGACTAAATATGCAAGGTGGAGATGGTGTTCGGTTGGGGGAGTTTGTGATAAAGCTTCTTTTATATGCTGATGATATTGTATTGATTTCTAAATTGGCCCATCGATTGCAAATGCACTTATATGCCCTTGAGCATTTTTGTAGAGCAGTGGGGATGCAAGTCAATACTAGCAAGACCAAAATAATGATTTTTTCTAATAAAAGGAAGCATAGCCAACATGCTTTCTCCTTTGAAGACAACATTCTTGAAGAAGTAAATGAGTACAAGTACCTTGGGATTGATTTCAACAACAAACACAATTGGGAGGACTGTAGAAAGAAGAGAATTTTAGGAGGGTAGAAAGCATTATATGCTCTTTAAAACAGACGTAGAGAGACAAAGTTATGGGATTGGAAAACGATTAAAGTGCTTTTTGGACTCCTATTTTGTCCAGTGATGTTATATGGGTGTGAATTGTGGGCTAGTAGCACTCCCGTCTCAAAATGGAAACAAATTGAGAAAATCCAAAAACGATAGATCACGAGCAAGTTAAAAATAAAAAGTTCAGTACTTTATGAGATAATGTTGAGTGAAACAGGAGCAACTTCCATTGAAGCGATTGCTATGGTGCGGCTCATAATATATCTAAAAAGAATTGAACAAATGAGAGTAGGTAGATGGCCTAATGTTATCTTCAATGAAGGCATGAGTGAAAGAAAGAAAACATGGATGAAACAAAACTACACATGGATGCAAAAATGGAATATCTACCTCAATGCTTGTCCCACAATTAGCAAGGAGCTAAAAGATTTTGTTATGGAGAAGTTTCATAAAAAGGTATAGGGAAAAGAGTTGGGTAGAAAGAAGAAATATTACATTTAGGAATTCAACCCTAGGTGTGATCTACAACAAAAAGAGTTCATTGGAACTAGCATTTCATGGAGGGAAAATTTTCTTATTCCTCAATTAAGGACCAACTCACATCAACTTCAGTGTGAAATAGGACGGTGGAAAAGGCCTAAAGAAGCTTGGGAAGAACCAGTGTGCACATTTTATACGTTAAGGGCTATGGAATCTAAAAAAATTCCATTTTGGAATGTGATGCATTCAAAGGCATCAGAGAAAGTTATGAGAACATGTTAGCATAAGTTTCTTGGCATTGTCTTTTTAGCTAGGGGATTGTTGGAAGGTTGGGTCAACTCATCACCAATTTGAATTGGAAAAGGATTGAATTGCAAAAAGTGAAAAACAGGGAACTAATGGTCTCATAGACTATTTTTAGTCTCGTGAACCTTAAAATATCATTTCATTTCAAAAAAAAAATTCCGAGATTATTAAGTCTTGACCATTCATAATTTAAAGAATTAAAATTCTTCAAACCCAATTCCAATATAAACATATTAACTAATAAATTAATATATTAGAATTATAAACGAACTAATATTTTCTACACAAATTTAATTAATAAATGTTTCATTACATGAAATATCTATTTAATTCCATAAATTTTAATGTGTAATAAGTGAGAAAACAATTCAATTAAGTACTACCTAGTAGCTAGTACCTGTGGCTCAGTTTATATATAGGGAAATTGAAATCTGGATTGTTGAAAGGTGAAACTGTTATGAAACCATATAACTTTATTTAGTGATAGGTTTCAGTTAGGGAACCAATTTTTTACCAACAACTAAATTAATAAAAAATTGGGTCAATAGTCTCCGTAACCCATGCAAATTTTTTTTTTGGCAAAAAATCTTGTAGATGCAGTGCTTGAATCATGCTTTTGATGGTGGAAATGGATTCAACACCATAAAAAACGTTTAGGGCACCTAAAATTATGAATTTTGACAACTTTTACTTGGATTTACAAAAATCTTTTTCATTTTTTTTTCAAAAAATCTTGTAGATGCAGTGCTTGAATCATGTTTTTGATGGTGGAAATGGATTCAACACCATACAAAATGTGTAGGGCACCTAAAATTATGAATTTTGACAACTTTTACTTGGATTTACAAAAATCCTATTTTTTCAAAATATAGCCGGAATTTCCATAACTTTCTAGGCAAAAAAACATAATTTTATGGCAATCTTGGAGAGTTTGTTTTATGCTCGCCGGTGTAATTAATAGAAATAGAGCAAAAATCAAAATCTTTATGAATTTTGTTGAGATTCTAAATTTATTAATTCTCTACAATTTAAAAATAATAATTTAGTAATAATATTTAAAAAAGAAGAAGAGTAGCAATGCTAATGTTTATTGAATAGTTTATATTTTAATTTTGAATTAAAATCATTATTATTTAAATAAATCTATTCAATATATTTAAAAATCTCAAACCACTTAACTTATACAATTTTAACAATTAAAAAATTATTTTAATA
>APFE031491854.1:0-19354 GCA_000404065.3 Pinus taeda | reverse complement strand
TATAAAGAGAGAGAGAACTTGAATTTTATGAATACATCCACAAGGTCAACTGGCCTATGGGGTGGAAACAAAGAAGAGAAGAAACAAATGGGCAGATGAAGTAAATTCCATAAAGTGGTGCAAAGGTACTTTGGATTGCTTAGTTTAATTTAAACTTCTAATGCTGCTGAATTGGCGTATAACTACATTTATATTATATAGCTTATATCTTAAAATTTCTTATTTGTGAACACCTATAAAATTCACTGTATATAATTATTTATAAAGGTGACATGTCTTTATAAATAGTTACCATGTAGTTAGGCATCTTAGTACAATAAATTCAAACACTGGGAGGTAATTTCACTATTGGATCGGGAACTCCCGAGGGTTTTAAGTGTTCGGGGTTGCAATGTAAAAATGAAGCAATGGCAATCGAACCTTGCATAAATGTAAGTCCACACCGGAATACTTTGAGGCAAAAGAAAGGCGGAAAAAACAAACCTGGAAGCAGTAGAAAGGTGAGAAGACCAAGGGGCGGGCGTGCCGGTGGCGGGCCTGTGGGGCATAGGAGTTGCAGAATGGCGAGAAATGTAAATTGGAGTCGCTGGAGAAGACGGCCCTCCATGGTTCGGAGGACTTTCTCTGGTACGTGCAGCGGTCAATTTAGTGGGAGCCGGTGAGAACATGATTTAATTAACGAATAACTGTAACCAAAACCCGAACAGCAGGTTAAACCCTAGCCAACATCAATCGACCATCAACCAGGCTTTCTGCAGCTTCAAGAGTGTACATGTGCGCGATTTATGTAGAGGGTTGAGAGCTGGTAGGCAGACCCAAAATGAAACTAGAATTCAAATGAGGAATTTATAAAAATAGATTACAAATTGTGGTCGCGCCAAAAGCTTTCCGATATCATTTTGTCTAATTAACTAATCTCCTAAATCAGGTGTGGAAGTTCCCTGACCTATGTGCCATGAGTTTTGTCTCGTTTTGTATATACTTTTTATAATGAATAGTTTTTAAAGTTTTAAATATTTTTAAATTATTATAAATGGTTGATTAAAATTTGGGAAAAAAATAAAGTGGTTGATTAATACATGAAAAGTGGAAAATAGTTTTGATGGATTTATATCAACTATTTTATTAATATGGTGGTGTTAATCAATGTTTTGGTGATATCTTAAAAGTAGGTTAAAGGAATGTTTTAGTGATGTTGTAGAAGTAGTCTCGGTGTAAAGGTTGGGAAATATATAATCTAAGTACAAGACTAATAAGAGAAATTAAAGTTTTTGTTTTCTATTTATTTTTATTTACAGTACATGTATTTGTAAAGAAAATTTATAAAAATATTGTAAATACTTATCAAAAAAAATTGCAAAATTATTACAAACACCTACTTACCAAAGTTTGAAGCAATCAAGCAGTAAGTAGTTGCATGCAATCAAGTAGTGATTCAATCCAATTACATATATCATAGTGGCAATCTAGTCAAGTTATGTGCAATTGAGCAGCAATGCAGTCTAGCTATGTGTAGTTGAGCAGTAATCCTTCAACTATTGAGGCAATTGGGATAGCAATTCAGCAACAATGGAGACAACAATCTAGCAAGATTGAAGACAATGAATGGAAACAACAATCCAACCGCAATTGAGAAAACAATCAAATATTGATGGAGCAAATTTGAAATGGGATAGGTTAGGTAACGTCATTGAGCCAGCTAGTCTCATGTGCACTATCTAGGTGGGTAAGAGGAAAGAGCTTATGTAGCACAAACCCTAATAAATATGGTAGTGACAAGTGGCGAAGACAGTTGGTGAGAAGGCATAACGTGGTTAAATTTATTTTTATTGAATTGAAAGGGAAGAGAAAGGGGAACATGCAGCATGATCCAGAGACAATAGGAACAAGTGGTGAAGAAGGAAGAATGTGACTAATTGCATTTATCACGAATTGAAAATGGAAAGGGGAAAATGCAAAAATTGAAGGTTTGAGATAAATCTCAACCCTATATTCCAGACTATGGTGAAGAATATTCGATGGAGGTTAAATCTTGGCCATCCACCTACTTATTATTGATAATTAAATTAAAAATGTGGAAGTCTTGTTCCAAAATAGTGAATGTATATCAACATAATTATATTTTTAAATTGATAGGGCTACATTTTTTACATGATGAATTTACAACTTTGAAATTCCACCCAAAATTAAGTAGAAAGGAAATGAAGAAAAAAATCAAAGAATAAAGAAAACATCACTAGGAAAGGGGTTTTGTCTATGCTTAGCTCACATCATTATGTCAAGATGTGCTCTCTAGCCCAATATGGTAGAGATGTTGTATCATAGTTGTTTAACATTTTGACTAAGTCAAATTACATAATTAATTGATAATATATATATATTATATATATATGATAAATGTAATGTAACGTAGACATTTTAATTCGGTCAAAATAAAATTGAAAAAATAAAAATAAAAGTAAAAGTAAAAGTAACAATAACAAAATAAAAATGATCTGGGTTAGGTCATTAAATTGTTTGTCATCCATGTCGATGCTTTCAGAGTGTAAAAAGTGAAGGAATCAGCTCATAGGACCCTTTTTATGGGTGGGACCCAGTTTGGCAAATTCGGGTCTAAAACCGTCCAGGAGCGTTTTGAGGCATTAAATGACGTTTTTGGGGGTAAAATTTTGTTGCTTTAGCGAGACACATTTTTTCCCTATTCTACAATCAAATACCTTTCCAACAGCACAAGAATCTCGTCAAACAAAGTTTGTATGCAAAGGTTATGCCACTCAGAAGTCACTTAGAAGTTGACCTTGTTGTTTTCACCACCATAATTTGAGAGGATGTGACATCAACCCTCATAATTCATGGAAAATGGGCTAGCCATGTGATTATGATGAAGAAGACTCTAAAAGAGTCTATATTGTAACTTTGTTTAGGAGTTGAGGTAGTCAAACATACCGCTAGTAGGCTATTGGGTTGTGTTATAACTAGGCCACTAGGAAGAAAAGGGGCTCCATTCCTTCAAGTGGATTTGTTCCATAGCTGAGAAAAAAAAAACAAGAGGGATAGGATGTAGAGCACACAAAGAGGATTTGTGCACTATAGTAGCCCATAGGCCACAAGCCATACTTCTTTGTACTTACATATATTTTCTATTCAAAGAAAGAGAGCAGAGTAGCCTCACCGTCCATTTGGGTTTTTCTCTAAAAGGGTTTCCCAAGTCATATCTTATGTCAAATGTGTGTATGAGCTTTTATTTCATTTTTCTCTATTTTCTGCATATTTCAATACGCATTGATACATTATTAATAGTAATCTACAAATCTGTAAATCTAAAAAGAAAGAAAACTATAATAGCATAGATTTTGGATTTTTAAGTATAATTGTATCAAATTTGTTATGATGAACTATCCAATGGAATATCCATGGTAGTTTACAAATCAAAAAATAACCCTATAAAAACAAGGGCTATATAGTAGCTAGTGCATATCTTTTAATTTAAATGTAACTAAATTAAAGTAAACTAGCAATTGCACCAAGAGGTGCAAAGGAATGACGAAAGGAGGAGTGGGGAATGTGGAAAGTAATAATCAAGTAAAAGAGGCCTTCAAGCTTGTGCAATCCACAACAAGGTATGTCCAGTAGGCATGAATGCAAGGAAACATGCAAACACGTCGACTACAAGTAAGCCGCAACTATGAAAATAATGAAAACATAAACGAAATCAATAAATAGAGCCCCTTCAGAAGCCAGAAAATGAGTTAATAATCTGCACTAAACCTTTGCCTCCCCTCGCTACAATCTTCAATACCCCTAAAACAATTACAATGACAAACCAGGATAGTCCATATACCATAATACTTTTGTTACAATGTGCAATGTTTAAGTGCTAAACAATTCCATATTGGTAAAGGAAAAATCTAAGTGATAACATGATTTCCCAAATCTGTCCCTGCAATCTTGAATACTTGAAATGCTCATGTTTGTCATCCCAACAAGATTCCCAACTCTTTTCTTGTGGCACACCAGTACCTCCACGACTGTTGATCCCCTTGTTCCAATATGTCCAGTCATCTACAATTTTTTGCCACTCAAATCCAGAAGGATTAAACAGGAAACTTGCAAATAGCCATGTCTCTACCATAAACCACATGGAAAAAATGATAAAGAGATAAGTGAGAGTAGGCGAGAGTATTACGACATTATTGGCCATAAAAAATGTACACAATCAATAGAAACATCAACTCAAGTCCTTTAACAAAGTGGCTGAGTGAGTAAAAGTGGTAATTAGCCACAAACTTCGCATCAACGACAACAAAACTACACCCAACTCTGTATTTTTCTCCTCTATGAAGTAATGGCTAGCCATAATAATGTGTCTTTGTGCCAAGAGAGAAAGTAAAGAAGCCTCTGCATGACCACGAAGACATTTTTTTTTAAAGGGAAAATAACTGCCTTTCTTTGGACAATCATTCGCTAATTAGTAAATTTCAAGTTATTTCATATAACTACAAAACCAAATTAATCAGTAAATTTCAAACTATTCCATATAATTACAAAACCATTTATATGGTTTTTATGAAATCTAACAATTTAAAGAGTTGAGAACTAACATACATTTAGCTCTAAATACATGTGAATATAATTACTGCCAACAAATATATGGATTCAAGCTTTAACTTATAGGGATTAAATTCCACCCTTTCTGTTATAAATAATTCATGTTTGCTCCTATGTTGAACACAATTTGCAATTACAAACAGCGTGCCAAAAACACACACAACACATAGCGCGCAGCGCACAATTCCGAGAATGAAGATATGGATATACCATTCATAGTTCACCACACAACTGCATTACAAAATATATAAATCCTCGTGTACAAAACTAAGCACACCTTCATTCGATCTCATCCTAATTTTAGACGGTAAAATGACCCTAGAAGATACTTTGAACTCTATTGCGGTTTCCATTAGGAAGAGAATTACACACACTGAACATATGACTCCACTATTATTTATTATCGTTAATAGGCAGGCCCAGGGATTGATTCTCACCACAACGAGAGTTAGCATAGCCATTAGGGGGGGGTCACTACCATATCTAAAAGCATATCAACGTTAAAACCATCATAGCTCGAGCTAGACTTGAACCCACCACTGCTACTAATTCATCGGAATGAATGTGTTGAAACTCGATAAGAATATTGTTAGAATTCCCCACTTTATCACAACTGGCATCAATGCCCTGTTCGGTTTTGGTAAGCTTGGAAACATCTGACCTCGCATTGGAGAAATTCTCATCATTTAACATAGCAAAGGACAACAGAAGCTCATGATGGCTATCGGTTGGCTCGACATTTTCTTCATGGTTGCATCTCTGGACATCGCTATGAGCTTTCTCAAAAATTATAGTGTGTTGCTTTTCATCACAATTCTCATACTGGTATACGTGATAAATATTCTAGTGAAGGGTGGCCTACCTTTTCTTCTGGTTCTCCACCAACTTCTTGGCCTCATTATATAGAATTATGTTTCCCTGAGCAGAAGGGCACATAACTTGTTGCAGAAGACCAAGATAACTTGTCTTACTAACTCAATTCTCATGCTCTAGTGCATTAAAGCAACCCAATGAACCCCCCAAAGCAGACAAATCACACTAGTCTAATTTAGTTCCCAACCTCAAATCCTGAAACTTGTCCCATTTATGTGTTATTTTCATACAATCAAAGCCCCCAATAGAGCACAACCCAGGAATCTTTGATTCTTCCCTATCGGATTCAAACTGTGGACTCGTTCTCCGCAATTTATTAAATAAATTTGAGCTTGCATTAACGTTTCTCAAGTAGGCAGACCAGAGGCCCCTGGCCCTAAGCTTGGACTCGCACGCCAACCTCGATTTAGCTTCCAAATGCGCGCTCTCCCACTGTGCCATATGGCTCATGTTCGACAACCCACTGGACGATTAAGCACCGGGTGCAATAATTGATTCAGACTTGGGCTTGTGCATCACGGGGTCGATTCTCATCTGCAACAAATGCTTTTCAGGTGGATATTCTAGTAATTGTTGACCCCAGTCCTTTCTAACAGGCAAAGATTTGTTGTCGAATTAGATGGCAAGAATCGAACAACAACAATGTGGAATGGTTGAAGGAAGGAATCAATGCAAGGGATCAAGGCCAAAACCAATTTCTTGTACACTGATATGTGTCAGGGTATTGTGTCTGCCATCTGCAATCAAGCAACGGTGTTGTGTCATCCATCTGCGGTCAAGCAATGGTGTTGTGTCGGTCATCTGCGGTCAAGCAACACAATTCAAAACTCTTTCCACGCGTAAGTTTCTTACTCGACGAAAATGAAGGATTTCGATTGGTTGCAACAACAAAAACGAAGGATTCTGATTGGTTACAATGAACATTGTTTGCACACCAAAGTTCATAGAGAGAACGGCTTCAGCGTAAAAATATTAAATTCAAGTTAGTGTTAATGTTTAGAATCAGGTCAATTTAGATTCTATTGATTGGTAAATTGAGGTATTTTGTTATTTTTAATACAACATTATCATGATACCGTTTACGGATCATGGCGAGCGGGTGGGACGATTCGGGTGCTTTCATCAACAGCAACAACGGTTCGAGTCCCGTGGGCGTCGAACCGGACGGAGCATTATTGGAAACCGCGCAGCAGATCGGGAGCGCCTCGGGCAGCTTGCAGAACGATGCTTTGTTGCTCGGTGACACGAGTGGCCACAACAGCGATGCCGAGCACGGCTTCGCTAGGCCAGAGATGTACTCGAAGTCGCTTGTGGGATCCGTCCAGTTCTACGTGAGGCACGTCTTTCTTTGCTACAAGAATCCCGAGAGCTGGCCGCCTCAGGTGGAGGCCGCTGAGTTTGATCGCTTGCCCAGGCTCCTCGCTGCCGCGCTCAAAGCTCGCAAGAATGAGATTCCAATAAAGGATGATCTAGTGAAATACATGAGCTACGAACGTGAGGGTACTTGCCCGGACGACGATAATATTGCCCAGCAACTCACGCTCCGGGGATGCGAACCTCTTCCCCGCAGTCTGAGCTTTAGATCTGACAAAGATCTGCCAGATCTGGCCATCCAGAAGGCAGAAAAGCCCACGCTCTGGCCAGATCTAAAGATCTGCATGGGGTCAAGGCCCTTATCTGACTCCTTTCAGATCCAAATTTCTCAGCTTTCAGGCAGAACCATCATGCAATGGGTCAGCCCTTCAGATCTGGTGCAGGAACTCAAACTGAATCTAGAGCGCAGAATGGGGATCCCATCAAGCCTTCTGCGACTTCTCTTTCAAGGTAAACAACTTGAAGACCCTCTTCCCCTCTCTTCTTACAGCATTTCCAGGAATAGCTTGGTGGTGGCAACCCTTCGTTTGAGAGGAGGCGCAGCAGGACAAACTTCCTCTACTCGGCCTTTCTCATACAAGGACGCAGTTCATTCTGAGAACCCCAAACCCCCGGAAGCCCTTAAATCTAAAGCCTTCTTGGTTGACAAGATTGAAGAAGTTCCCTCTGTGGAACTCATACATGAAGATCTGGCCTCCCATCTTCAAGATTTTGCAGAAAGAGCCATCATTTGCAGATTTAATGGATTATGGCCGCGATCTCAGGATCTATATGCATGGATCCATGCAAACTGGACACATCACTGTAAGATCTTTTTTTGTTCGAAAGGTTATTTCATTGTTCTATTTGATAACAATAAGCACTATGAAAAGGCCTTAGCAGAGGGCCCTTGGTTCATGGGCACTACAGGGCTATTTTTGACTCCTTGGTTCCCAGATTTTGATCCAGCCACTGCAGTCATTACCAAGACACCGGTATGGATTCGACTTCCAAACTTACCTGCCCACCTTTGGAGTACTCGGGTCTTCAGAGCTATAGGAGACACCTTGGGAAGCTTCCTCAAGGGAGATTTATGGCGGGAATCCAAAGGTCTCTACTCATATGCAAGAGTATGTGTGGATTTAGATCTGAGTAAAGGTCTTCCAGAACAAATCAATCTCAAGATAAACGACTTTGTCTGGACCCAGACACTGGATTACGAGAATACAGCTTTTCGGTGCCGCCATTGCCACCAATCTGGGCATTTGCAGAATACATGCCCATCTCGTCTGGCAACGAACAACAAGGCCAACGTCTCCAAGCCAAAGTCCAAACGATGGGCTCCGTGCTCTCCTCCTCCAGTCACAGATTTTGATTCCTCCAGCTCTGAAGATGAAGATAGTGATGAAGAATTGAATCAGGGCCCTCATTTCATGGCCCCTCCCACTGATGGTCTGGCGCCTTCCTCCGACTCAGCCGTTGCTCAGAAACGTGTACATCTGTCCTCCTCCTCGGATTCAGAAAAGGAGGGCTCCCCTCTGGAGGATCCCAATCTTCAAGTTGTAATCGCCCATCCACCCCAAAATGGCTGGGTTGAAGTTAAAAAAAGGAAAGGGAAAAAGCTTCGTGTTGAAGCCTCTACCCTTTCAGGGTAGCTTTCAACACTTCTTAAGCTTCCAATGCTTTGTTGTAGCTCCTTGCTTGCTTAACTCCTTTGGAACAGAGGTTGATAGTCCTATTATTTTCGGTTGCCGGTTTCCTGCATCTCTGGAATGCATCCTCTTGTACAATATTTTTTACTTAATAGAATTAGTCTTAATTTACAAAAAAAAATTATTAATTATAGGATTTAATATTAATCTCTTGGGTATATAAATTCTTGGGTTTATAATATTAATATCAAGGTTTATAATCCCTTGGGTTTATAATATAAATAATCCCTTGAGTTTATAATATTATTAATCCCTTAGTCTTATGATATTAATTTCTTGGGTTTATAATTTATTTATTTTTTGGTATCCCAAAGGAACCTAATAGCCCGCCTAACACATAACTATTAATAAAACTCTTGGGGTCTACGACCTATCCTCCTCTCTGTAAATTGGGTCACAAATAGAGGGATTTGAAACTTGGATTTCTCAATTTTCATATATTACACATTACTTTGATCACCAATTTAGTTGCCCCCCTCCCCGGGGACACTTGGGTTTATAATATTGATAATCCCTTGAGTTTATTAATCCTTACGTTTATAATATTTCTATTAGGGTTGATAATCTTAACATTTATAATCATAGGGTTCACAATATTAATCATGTAGTTTATAATCCCTTAGATTTATTAATCCCTTGAGTCTATAATATTATCAATGGGTTTGATATATAATATTAATAAGCTTTTGATATTATTAATTTCTTGGGTTTATAATATTAATCTCTAACATGTATAATAATATATTAGGGTTTATAACTTTAGGCTTTGTAATATTAATCTTAGGTTTATAATATTAATCCTAGGGCTTATATCCTCTGGGCTTATAATATTAATTGGAGGGTTTAGTATTATTCCTTTAGGTTTATAACCTCTTGGGTTTATATTGTTAATCTTAGGGTTTAATATTAATCCATGGGTTTATAATATTAATAGTCTCTTTGATTTATTAATCCCTTGGGTTTATAATATTAACAGTCTCTTTGGTTTATTAATCCCTCAAGTTTATAATATTAATCTTTTGGATTTATAATATTAACAATCCATTCGATTTGCTAATCCCTTGAGTTTATAATATTAATCCCTTGGGTTTATAATATTAATAATCCCTTTAGTTTATAATATGAATCCATTCCATTTATAATGTTAATTATCCCTTTGATTTTTTGATCCCTTAGGTTTATAATATTAATCCTAAGGGTTTATAATATTAATCCCCTCAGTTTATAATCCCTTGGGTTTATAATATTAATCCCCTAGGTTTATTAATCCCATAGGTTTATAATATTGATAATCCCTTGGGTTTATATTATCAATATTACGATTTATATTCCTAGAGTTTAATATTAATCCTATGGTTTATAATATTAATTTTAAGGTTTTAAATTAATCTCTTGGGTCGATAATATTAACAATATCTTTGGAGTATAATATTAATCGTTTGGGTTGATAATATTAATAATCCTTTGGTTTATCAAACCCTTATATTTATAATATTAACCCATAATATGTGTAATAATATATTAGGGTTTATAATCCCTTGGACTTATAATATTAATTGTATTGTCTAATATTAATCCTTTAGGTTATAATCTCTTCGGCTTATATTATTAACCTTAGCATTTATATTCCTTCGGTTTAATATTGATCTCTTGGTTTTATAATACATTGGGTTTATAATATTAATAATCCCTTGGGTTTATTATATTACTAAAAATATCAATAATATTATCATATTATTAAAATATTATAATAATTATTATAATTATTATCATGAATATAACATAATTATTATTATGATAGTATTATTATTATAATTATATATTTATTAATATGAATATTAATGATGATGATGCTTAACGTCCATTAAGACCAATGTAGTCTATCAGACCTTAGGAAAATAAAAATCTAATTGTGATTCTTCACTATCTTATTTCTACGATAAAAAATAAGGTAAAGAAGTGCTCCGATATCACTACAGTTGGGTTGACTTAACATGTCAAGAAGATTGGAGGTGTGGCAAATGTTAGGAAAATGAGAGCAGGTGTGACTAAGGGTCAGACAATCAAAGAGGAAGTGTTTTTCATCTTCCACCCTCTTAGTATCACAAAGATGGAAGATTCTTTTGTCCTGTGGAGTTTTGAGAGTAGTCCACCACCCTGCTTCACTTTGAAGCTCATGAGAATTAGTTCTTATCCTCGTGATGTTCATTTTTTTCTTAGTGTTGGTCTCAAATAGAGAGATAATTATCGTTAGAAAGGGTGGGGTTGATCACCTACATATAATATCTTAACTTTGTTTTTCCCTCCATCTCCTTTTAAACCCATAATTTATCCTTTAATTTGGAGGTAGAAGTATTTTTGACACTATCCTTGTTTCCCAGGATGGTCACTTCATTTATCCCCCAGTGGTTTAGCCAAGACTGGGCATCCTTATGCCACTCACACTTGAGGCAGAGGTAGGGGTTTTGACTTAAGTTAGAAGCAATTTTGGGAGACCTCTTGGATTCTGTTGACAGGTCTAGAAATCCATCAACCAAGGGGTTCTCACCAATGTGAAATATCAATCCAGACCTCAAACCTTTTGGAATAGGTGTCCCATCTAGAGTATCAGCTTGGTTGTTATGTATTGTTATAGATTTTCCTTGGCTACAAAGTTCAATACAAGAGAGTAATGCATAGGTACTTTCATATCATCAAGTGGGTATGCCTTATGAAATGTTCAACTTTGGAAAGTATCAAGTTCCTTCTACCAAAAGGGAAGAGAAAAATGAGCCCTTTAAAGACAAGTAATAGTACTAATCTAGAAAAGGCACACGAGAATGTACATATGAGTGAGTCGTTAATCAGCTAGTGAAATACTTCACAAGGAAGCAATGGTTGTTAAAGCAAATACAATGCACCATCAACAAGATAAGTACCAAAGCCACTGAAATAGTTCAATTTCCTTAGTACAAATGAAAACAACATACATCTCAAACATTCAAAGAATAGTCTTGCAATATTCATGACATATTTATGAAAGCGTGCTAGCTCAATGAGCTTCTAAATTAAGTAAAATTTCCAAGATACATAAAGACAGTGAAAAACACAAGCCCTAATAGTGGAGCATTAGAGCAGTCACTTGCTCCTCTAAAACAACTATGTTCCTCTCCAATGCTTGGTAGGAGGAGTCAAGGTGAAAATTCCTTTGTTTGTACAATGAGGGTGTATATATAACAAATGGAGTGATCATTCACCTCCCCTGTGACTCTTGGACTACCCTCATGGCTGTTTGACTTCTCTATGACTTTTCAACTTTTACATGACTCTTCATATTCTAGACATGATTCTTGGACTTCCACTTTACAATACATTTTCCAATATTTAATTTACATCATCCACAAAACGATGTGGCACATGATGACTCATGACATGACATGACATGAAACTGATGACATGGACTGCATGATGACATGGCAATCTAAAACCACTCTTTGTTGTTTCTTTCTTTGATAAAATATGTATCCAATACTTCATATTCATAAAAAAATATACTTTTCTCTTTATATCACCCTTCGATGGGTTATGAATCAATATGGAGTCTTCATGTGGTTTTGATCTTTGATCCTCTATTCTATTCTTATGTTTCTTCATCTTCTTTCCTAATGATCGTTTGGTCTCTTCAGCTCAATAGGTGTCTTCTAGCATGGTATCCTTCTCCCTTTCTTCCATCATCATCCTGTTATGATAATATAGAGTGTAGATGAAAATCATTCATGACAACATGAAATTAGTCTAGAAACCCTTAATATAACATGTTTCAAGAAATAACTTGTTAGGGCTTGAACTGGTGACTAGTTGAGTGACTAACTCAAGGATTGCACATTTCCATAGGCCATGATCCAGGACTAGAGCTTGATACAGTGCAATTCATAGTTCAAGATGATTAGGGTCAAATTATTGTGCAATTCAGGGGTTCAAGAGCTTAAGGTTGGGGCTTGAGGATTGTGGTTTCCCAATGCACAGTCCTTGGAGGAGAACAAGTTGGGAGATTGCATATTTGGGGAACTCAAGAGGTCAGACTGAGGGCTTGAGCACTGATATTTCCCACAAGGCAATTCTGAGAACAAGAGGCCAATGATTGTGAAGTTGTGTAGTTCAGGAGCTCAAGGATGAGGCTTGAGGACTCAGCCTACACAATGTGTAGTGGAGGATTGGCTGGAGAGGCAAACTATACAATTTTGGAGCACAAGGGTTGGTCTTGAGCATTGAGATTGTACAATGTGTAGTTCTGGGAGGAATAGACTATGCATTATGCAGTTCCAGGAGGCAAGGTTGTTGCTTGAGGACTGAGAATGCACAATTTGTTGTTCAGGAGGGTTCGATGAGGCTAAGTGGCCTAGTCGAATATTTTTCCCAGTTTTGACTAAGTGTGGGATCACTAAGATGAAGTTGAACAAGAAAAATAATTGAGCATGATAATGCACTTAAATCACTTAATGACACAACACAAGACACCCATAACACATGAACAACATACTTTCCTCAATGCGACAACTCACTCCAAGTGTGACACTAAAGATACACTTTTCAACAATAGTGACAACACTTGTGCGATAGTGTTTGAAACTATGGAAATGAGTTTAAAACATGTCTACATGACTTGAAGGACTCATCAACACCAGAATTACCCTTTGAAACAAGCCAAAAATCCACTTTACACAATAGGTGACAATTCCCATGCCAAAAGATGAAATTTTCTATATGAGATAAAATGTATGAATGACACTTATGATATGCGAACGACAGTGAAAGAGAAACATTCCATAGTGAAGAAAACATGAAAATGAAACTAATTAACATGAAAGAAATAAAAAGAGATAGTCAAAAACATGAAAACGACACTCATGTAAGAAAATGTGCGCAAAAGCGAGAGTTTGAAAAACTCACCAAAATAGAAGTACAAACATAGCCAAAAGTGAGATATTGTCAATGACTATGTGCACTAAATATTGACATGGGTTGAATATCACACAATAACTATCTTAATAGATTGTGTTATGCTTGTTTAGGCTTTCATGAATGAATACAGTGATGAATTCATTACGAATTGAGCATGTGTGAGTAGGTTACGTTGACACTCATAATCCAAGAAGGGAGCTTAATGAGTTAGAAAAATATCAACCAACCAAGAATTGGCTATGGAATGGAAAATCATAGGATCCATAGTATGCTCCAAAATTCAAGAATAGGCAAAATTTTGGAGGTTGTTTTTCACACCGAAAACACTTAGTGATAGACTAGTAGAACTCTAGCTTCTCTACCTTGGTAACATATTTACTGTAGGGTCTAGTTCTTGAAGTAGTATTGATTCACCATGCAGATCACCTTCGTTTTCCCACTTACCCCGTGCATAAACATAGTCCCCTTTGTCGTTTCTCATTTGAAAGCAAACATAGAGTTGGCCATATCACAATGTTTCGAATCAAGAGAAGGGTAATAAAGTTGTCATTCTAGAGATATTTAGAGTATAATTTTTCACCTCTACTATTTCTCCACTTCTAGAAGCCTAGAAAGTACCCTAGTGGAGTCACTTTAGGAACACAAACATCACTCTACTGCCAGCAAGCCTAGATAGTACCCCATAAAAGTTGCTTGCTTCATGTCCTTGCATAGGAATCCTTTCTCTTCTTCAACCCTTTATTTATTTATTTTATATAGGACTCTACATTACCACTTTTTCATTTCATGGGAAGAAGAGGGATCCCCACTTATTCAGAGCAGAAGAGGTTGTCTCTTCATAGAAACATATGTAAGACATCTAATATTATTTTTCTCATTTTGATTTTCCCCTTTTCCTCCTCTACTAGATTGGATAATCACGGATAAAACAAAAACATAAAGGATGGAGTGTAGGCATGAGTTTCCAAAGTAGACACAGATATCATGGTTTCACATAGATATTTCCTCATGCAAGGATCGTATTTTCTGTCATAACATCACCGACCAAAGGATAACTAAGATGAGGAACAAGGATTGATGGTTAGCCAAATGTTGCAGTGTCACAAATCCATTTTTCTATTTAGACACATTCTCTTCAAGCCAAAGGGAACATCCTTCATGCAGTGTCTAATTGAAAAAATCACGAAATAAGAGAGAAGGCACAACAAGAAAACCAAAAACAAAAGGAAAAAATAGCTAGAAGCTAAATTGAAAAGAGAATTTGAGACAAAATCTAGGAAACAAACGAAATACTAGGGAAAGCGAGTGCAATATGCAGGTGTAAGGGAAACTAATATGCAGCTAGACCTACTCCTAACCTAACTAGTTAGAAGGTTAGGGTTACGTATATTGAAATTTCCAATGTAACCATCGTAGTAGCTCCCGACTTGAATACAAAAATATGTGATCGATTAAAACTTATATAAACCAATGTGCAACAGAAAAGATAATAACTTGAGGAAGTTACACAACAAATAGAAGGTCTTTCCTTTCGATAGAAATATGTGTCATAAACACTACTTCTAACTAGTTCACATTCTTAACTTTTTTATGAAGACTATAGTTAAACAAGCCTCATAATCTTCTTGCGAACGTGTCTTCATTTGTACTATACTTCCTAGAAAGCTTGAGGAAAGATTGAAAATTCTTATTTACAATGGAGCTTTCGAAGTACAATTTCTCTAGCCATTCAACAATTGGATCATAAATTCGAAATAGTACTCTTGAGAAACCTAAAATATTTGAAAAGATGAATTTTCAATTAAAAGAGCAGGATCTGAATGAGAATAATGTAAGGGAAAATGAAGCAGATCATATTCAAAGGGCTTGTTAAGATAGTGAGGTCCTAATGTAACCATCAACTGAGGCTGAAGTGTCTCAGTTGCTTGACAAGTATCTAAATAGTGAGATAAACCATAAACATTAATCGATGTGAAACAATTGTCATCTGATGTGTCGATGAGAAAATGGTAAGTTGAATGACAGTTATCAGAGCCAAAATCATGAATAGATGGGATGATTAAAGCGTTATATTCTCGATTAGTAGTTAACAAAGATAAATCAATTTGAACAGCTCTATGAATTCTTTGAAGAATAGAACCAACTTCCTCACATGTAGAATGAGACAAACCATTTGCTTGTAATCGGTGACAAATTGTACAAGCATCATAGTCATCGAAACAATTGAAAAGAAATGCCAACGCCGAAAATATATGAAACAAGATAGGATGTAATGGATGAAAAGGATGAACTTGATTCAAAAATAACTCAAGTGCTTGCTAACACTGAAGAGGATTTTTGGTGTCATTAATACATTCACAAAAGAGACTAGGAGCTGATTATCCACCATAACACTCAACAAATATGGATTCTTCAGCCAAAATTAATCTTTAAATTGATCATATTTGCAATTTTGTGCATTCAAAAAAGGTATACACTCCAAACCAAAATTCAATACAAGATATTTTCATGAGGAAGAAATCACTACAACATTATGATTAGAAACCTGATCTCGATAAAGAGGAAAATTATAATGAGAAATCCCAAAATCTATCAAGAATGAGTTTTCATTTAGTGAAACAATATGAATGAAAGAATTTTGTGAGAAAATCTAGTTCTGACATCGTTTAGGAATTTACCAGGATCACAAGAACCTGATGTAACCATCAAAGAAAGTTGAAGTGCCTCGACTTCCTAACAAGTTTCAGAACTTTGAAAAGACAAACAAGAACATTTTATAAACTTAATCAGATCACAGATTACATATGGAAAATTGTTATCGATTAAGTTAACAAGATCATTTTTATCTGGATGGTAACTATCTACATCATTGGTTTGATCATATTTTTCAACTTCAACAAACAAATTACTCAAATCATAATATTCCTCCGATCACAAGTCTGAGGATGTATGAATTGCAAAAATTTTGTAACCGCACTAATTAAAAGAGTTTCCCCCATAAAAAACAAGATATTATAAGGGATGGAATGGATCCTCTATAATTTCATTGCTTTCTTCTTCATCCTTGATAATCTCAGTATCATGTGTCATTTAAAGATTCAACTCATTAGATAACAAACGTGAACAACATGAAGAATTTCCATCGCAATTTGATGTATTAAATAGTAAGTCACAAATGATAGGGGATGAAGAGGAAGAAGTGTTCATAAGAGAATATTCATTGACTGAAACAGATTTGAGATAAAAATCTTTCAAAACATAATCTTCTTTAGAAGCTGAAAGATTAGATGGTGCACTTGGGCATTCATAATGATATATATCAACAGAATCATCCTCATCAGAATGATTTTTCCCAACACTTTAGATTGGTTAGGAGAATTGATTAAATCTAATTGATGCCCAAGATTACCATATTTATTATCAGCCAAGAATGAGGAAACACCATCTTCACATGGAGTATTTTGAAAAACAAAATAAGGATTGAAAGAATATTCACCTTCTTATACCTATACTTATGAAATTTGACTACGTTGAACCTGTTCAGTGCTTGAGTTTGGAAGAGATTGATTAGGAATATTGAGAGATAAGGGGTCATGAGAAAGAGATGGTAGAGGATGATAGGTATCCAAATTAGGTTCAATATTTAAATTATGAGTAACAATAACATCTCGAGGAATGGAGAAATTAGTCTTCACCATAGGCTTCATGAACAATTATGGGGTTTCCTCCATGGGATCTGACTCATGAAAAGTAGAAGGAGGATGAGAAGATGCATTAGGAATTTGATTTGCATATTTCCCATCATCACAAGGAGTCACCCACAACGGAAATAAAAAAGGAGGAGGACAAGGAACAAAGGGAATAGCAGGTTCCTCCTCTGAAATTAGGGGTGTCTCATGGCTTACAAGAGTTGGGGAAGCAGAAACATCAAGTGGTTTGGGTTCACCATGCAAAGAGATATGAACCATACACTCAAACTTTTGTTTAAAGAAATACCAATTTTTGTCTTCTTCAAGATATTCATAACAGAGGTGAAGGAATCGAATAGAGAAATCCTTACTTGATTTATTAGGCTTTATTCTTAGTTGATTAATCCTATTATAAACATGCTAGTAATCATACCTATCAAATGCTAAATGAATCTTCTTGATGAGATGTTCAAGAGAATGAATGGAAGCAGGTGGTAGAGTGTGACACCATTGGCTAACTCGACCTTCAAGGGTGAGATAGAAGAGAATAAAATCCACATCTTCACAGTCAACTTTTTTTTACTCCAAATAAAAATATCAACGAACTAACAATTGTTTTCAAGCTCATAGTAATCTTTCCAACCTCCAATAATCCTTTTCCTAAAGCTATAGTTCCACTTGAGCTAATGATGAATGTCAACACCTAACTATTTATAAGAAGAAACCTATGCTAAGTAATTGTTATCATAGATGAAAATACCATGGTTTATCTTTTTAGATTTAATGATAACGACTTTACTCTTATCGGTATTAATTGGCATACCCATCTTTAAGTAGTAATCATGAAGAGTCTTAAGCTGCTTGTCTAGTTCATCATTCCTTCTAGCAAGAAGAATGATATCATTGGCATAAAGGATAAGAGTAATGATTATACAAACAAGCTCAGTGCCATTGTACCCCACAAAACCCAAACACTCCTCTATCTTATCAAAGTAAATTCCAAAAAGGGTAGGGGATAGGGGACATCCTTACTTAACCTCAATATTGCATTTAATATCTTTAGACCAGCCTTCATTGGTCTTAGGCTTGGCAACAACATTCTTATAAAGATGAATCATAACAATACTTGGGTAAAGAGGATCCATTATCTCTTCAAGTCTTTTACAGATATTATCATGAGGAATAGTGTCGAAATATTTCCTAATGTCAACAATGCAAAAAAAGGGATCAATTTTACTATTGTGACATTCCTCAATAATGATCCTAAGAGTGACAAGATGGTCGATAAATGAGTGATGTCTCCTAAAACTAGCTTACCCTTTAGCTCTTTTTCCATGGCTTTCAAGCCAAAGGCTGATCTTCTTTTCCAAAATGAGCCCATATATTTTGGCTAAGATGTGGCTAATCATAATGGTTATGTAGTTAGAGGGAATGTTTTGGTCCCCACTTTTAAAAATAGGCACAATAATTCTTTGCATCCAAGGCTTAGGGAAGACATGCTTTACCACTAAATTGAGAAGCTTGTGGAGCTAAGGGATGTCAATATACCTTCCCATTTTAAAGATTTCAACTTTGTATCCTTCAATATCTTTATCTTTCCCATTAGCAAGCTTTTTAATCTCAAACTCTATGTCTTCTAGAGAAAATATGCCCTCCTTAACATGAGTGTTTAAGATGATGCCCATGGGGTCAGGGGATTCATACAACTTCTTAAGGTAGATGTCCCAATTCTCTATGGGGATCAATTTTTTTATTTTTTTTGGTACAAACAAGTACATTCTGCCAAAACTTTTTGGGCGCAATTTTAGAAAAATGAAGGTGGTGTTCTTTTCTTATAGGATATCTTCTTCCTTTTGGTAATAACTTTTTATATACTTATATTTTATAGCCTTATAGGTTTTTTAGGAGCATCTCTAATTTCTTTTGTGGCTATTTTACTGCCTTTATCATACAAAGGTTGGAAGTTCTGTTATTCTTTTTATACAATACCTCAGTATAGAATTTTTTAATGGTAGTGGAAAGGGTGGTAGTGAAATAGTAATAAATTGGATCAATGTTATTATTACAAGTCTAAAATCCTAAATCCCTTTTTAAATCCTTTAAGAATAGGTCTACATTACTTCTATTAAAATGAGTGTGTCTTTGACTATCATTGGTCTTCTGCATGCGGCTAGTATG
>APFE031491852.1:26538-53291 GCA_000404065.3 Pinus taeda | reverse complement strand
TCCCATTACATTGGCTTTCGCCAACCCAACCAACAGTGAAAAAGCACCAGCCCCATCCATAGGGGCACAGCTGTTCTATTTCATTCTATTTTATAAGTCAAGCGGATTTCTCCCTATTATATTCGTTCCTTAAGTCAAGTACGAAATGATATAAGCGCTTTAGCCAGCCTTGGCTTGGCTTGGTTGGAATGTTGATGTTTGGGAGGGAGGTGCTTACTTAGGGGAGTTATGTTTCTCTCTGGGTGGGAGAGAGAATAAGTACGCAATTATATTATAATAGAATGACTGAGGTGTTTATCCACGAACCCTCACCATATGAATAGTAAGTGACCCCTAGGAAGTAAGGGCCCTTGCCTGCCGGAAAAAACAAAACAATAAGAAATAGAACTACAGTTTTTTATTGAAACCATCATGCATGAATTTGAACAAGCGTATCAATGCTAATAAGTGTCAAAATCGGATCTGGGATACCCTTATATATCTGTATCTATATCTATATCTACAGAAGACTGGAGAAAACCGGACTCCATTTGATGGAGCTGGAAGGTCACTAAAGCTCTGGCTGGGCACATACATTTGGATGGATCACTAAAGCTCTGGCTGGGCACATTACATTTGGCTGGCTTACCTGATTTGGATCAGGTGGGAATTCCTCGGCGGAACCCATTGAGATCCCTCCCCTAGTGATCGAATCCTAGAGAAATTTATGGATGGCGGGCGGGATTCCTCTTTCCCCCGATATTCAGTCTTTCTCTGTGTCTGTCTGTACGGGACCTCTTCTCTGCGGATGGGTCTACTTCCATCTCCATCACTGCATGTGGTTCTATATAAGGATCTGGGCGGGGTGATGTTTGTCGAACAGACGCTGGATTGATACATTCATTATAGGCTTAGTCAACATGATATAGGAGGACATAGGAACGATCCCACATCTCGAATTAGTCGGGTCGTTCGATTCTATTTCGGACAACCAGCCAAAGAGAAGGTTGAAATCAAATCCCATGTGTCCCGTCCGTGTAACTAATAGGAAAGTCCCAGTACCAAAGGAAGCAAGACCATAGCTTGGCTCAGTTTCTGGATGTAAAATAATCCAGCTGACGGGGTAGTATTTGAGAGCGTTGATTCATGGATTGAAATCTCTTTCTGGTGTTGCCCTCCCTCCCTCTAAGCTCTATCCCCCTGGTCTAACCTGAAATCCGCTCAAAGATGAATGGGGTTAATGAGACCCACCCAACCACGCATAAACAAAATAGCTAGTGACTTATACCGCCCCAAATACATAAAGAAGAAACGAAAGCTTAATCGCTGAGGCCTACCACCTATCTATGCCAGTTGTTTGTTCGACCCAAAACCCTAACTAAATATCCCCAACCGGTTGGTTCAACCCACAAACAGGGTTGCGGTTCCCGATACCTCTCTCTCCCTACAGGGTCTTACGTGAATGGGTAGCTCGGATGGTTTTATAAATCCCAACTAAACGCTTAATGGGGAGTTCGGGGCTATAGAATTAAGGCAATAAAAGCCCGATCGGCCTATGAACTCTTTCTTTTCTGATTTCGGGCTCCGCAGGACACCTTGTGGACATCTTCACCACCTCTAAGCTATTTGACCTACATTGCTATAAGGGTGGGTGGGGCCTGTAGTGCTAGTTTGAAGGGTGGAGCCGTATGTGCATTTATTTACCGTACTTCTTCCCGTAGTTGCTAGAAGGGCGGGGACATACAGCGCTGGATGTGCATTCCCAGCATGCTTACTGCCTTGCTTTAATACCCAGAAAGAGATTCAATATGTGATGGAGTGCATTCACTTAACGAACTTCTTCCCGTAGTTTCTAGTTAGAAGGGTGGGGCCAGCCAGTATTGCATTCACTTAGGGTGGGGGGGGGTCTCTAAGCTAGCTCTCTTTACCTGCCTCTACGCTAGCTGCCCTACCCTGCCGCAAAGCGCAGTTGATTCACTTAACCATGAACCCCAATGAACCATAGTCTCGAGAGCGATGCCTAAGCCCAGCACACCTACTCTATCTTTTTTCTTTCACTGTCCCCGTCTCTGCTTCTGCTGTCATGGTGGCTCCTGGCGTAGCTGCTGCTGAGTCAACCGAATCTATTGGCTGGCGCTGGATCAACGAATGTTGAAACGGATTAAACTACTGCTTTAGGCTCTGCTACTGAAGTAAAAAGAGAAAGATCAGAAACGACTGAAGCAACGACTGCTACTGTAGGCTATGACTCTGGATATGCTGCTGTCTCTACTACATATGCTTTTGGTGCTGCTAGCTACGGCTATGGATCTTTAACTGCATCTGGACCTCGATTTGGAACTACTGATCCTACTACAAGTAATGGATTTGGAACTGCTTCATCGACTGGCTTTGTCTTCGCTACAGAGTAAACAACCGTATTTGGGTCTTTCTCTCGATCTCGATTTGTAACCTAGAGGATGCTGGGCTTGCCGGATTGATTTGTCTGCCTGGTGGTGTTGCTGGCTTTGCTTGTCATGATCTTGTTACCTCATACCTAGAATGTGCATCTCTAGTAGGGCCTTTCACTAGGAAATTTGCTAGCTTATGATTGATCTCCTCCTATTTGAGTTATTGTGCTTAGAGCCCTAACCTTATAGGTACATGAAATGCAAGTTGGATCCCACCCCACGTCCTCTCCATGACTCCATTCTCCTTTCATGATTTGGCACTGGTCCCTTTCGAGTAGTCTTTTACGTTCTCCCATCATTCCTTTACCTCATTTGCTTTTCCTTTTCTTTTACCATTTGACTAGGGTGCGTAAGCATGGCTCGACCAACAGGAGAGGGTCACCTCTTCAAATCACCTTGAACCTTATTGTCTCAACCCTAGTAATCTTACCCTAGATACACCCCACTTGAGAGTTGGAGAAGAGCCATCCTCAAGAAAGAAGAGGGTTGGTGTGGTGACATTGGCCATCCCTCTTGAGATGCCCTTGGCTAGTCTTTTTTTCTTTTGGACTTTCATCATACGGGCTACTTTGAGCGGTAACATTTTGTTGACATCGTTGCCACAGCCTTGAGCCAAAATAGGAAAAAAAAACAACAACAACAAAGTCCATTTCCCGGAATTGATTTGACGACACATTGTCCATATTTTTTGTGGGAGGTAATGTATTTTCTATTTTTTGATTCTCACATGGCGACTCCATGAAGGGACGAAGCCCTTGTTCCTTTCTTTTTAAGACTTGTTGTTTGTAGGGTGAAGCAAGCAACGTTTGAAGGCATCTTGAAAGTTCACCATGGCGACTCCACGAACATGATATTAGGTGTGATTGGTGTGGTCGACGAGAGCCTAAGGAGAGATATGTCCTTACCCTCTACCTTAGCTCGCATGAAGCCAAGATGGCTTACTCAAACATTGTAGGATGCATAGGAGCATGTAGGAGCACCCAAATCTTCAATGAGGGTCAGAATACCTCCTAGGAGATATGCTAACCAAAATGCATTAGCTACTTCCATTTGTGAGCCTTCTGGTTGTTCTGATGAAGTGAGGTTTGATGCCTTGATGGAGGAGAATGATGTTTGGGTGACATTTCATTTCCAGGGACCAGTGATTGATTCCGAGACTACAGCAGATTCAAATTTGCAGATGGCAGGTTTGGTTGAGATGCAAAGGGAGAAGACTAGTGTTGGTGAAAGCACTTTCCTTGTCAAAAGGGAGTGTTCTCTTTTGGGGTTAGCTGTAACACGTCACTCCGTCAAATTCATCACTATTCTACTTTTCTCTTGTTTCTAACGGCCTTTTCTCCTAAAAATTGGCTCACTCACTCATTTTTCCCTTGAAATAAGCCTTTGAGATTCCCTTAGGTAAGGTGCTCATCTTTCTTGGTGTATACATCCTTTTACCATGCCACAACAACCTCCAAATAGCGCTTATAATGACGGTCGTTTTCTCCAAGAAATAGCTTTGACCATGCATGAATCTGCTTGAAAAACACTTGCTAATAGAATCACGGTTGTTTTAATGCCTGAAATAAGGGGCATCACAGCAAATGGGTAAAGCAGATCTGAAGTAGTGCGCTCCCTCTACCCAGTCAGCAGGCATCAGAAACAATGGTTAAGAATGCTCCCTTTTATGCTGTAACTAAGGCACATAACAGCCCTGGAAAATGTGCCCAGGCTGCTGGTTATAACTCCTATCACAGACGTGCCCCATCTCCTGGTGTAGATATTGTGCTTGGTCTTCCAAAAAGCGCCTCATATGCTGTTATACCTCTTCAAACAGCACTCAAATACCATATAAATTGGCTAAAGAGCTGCACCTAGACATGTGAAATCAGGGGCTACATAGACCAACAAAAAATGTCTTTCATTTTTTGATCTGGAACTGATGGGCAAACAGCATCCACTTCTCTCAAAACAGTGTCTCTTCAACTTCAAATCTGCCCAATCATACAAGAACAGCTCCAATAAAAGAAAACGCTCATATTTGTTTTTCTACATGTATTATAATCCTCCATAACTGCTGATTTGTTTGCGGAGCTTGCACCATACATATTGAAATATATGTGTTGGTTTAGACTTTGACTTTTATTAAAAAAAAGCAAACAAAAGTAAAAAGTCTCATGGAAGTGCTCCTCTGTAAGCTGGTATAATTCTGCGCCCTGTTCAAAATCTGATTTGAACTTTTCCAAATCTGAAATATCTCCCAGAATCTTCAAGGTGCCTTCCTATGCTGAACAAAACATCTCAGACATATGGACTTATCAAAACATTGGATTTCTCTTATTGTGTCCATCTGCTACTCGGGAATACTGCTACTTCATTTTCCAATATCACCCTGTATATGAAGTGATTGTGTGCTGGAAAGAATGCCTCTGCAAAGATCAAAACGCATCTGCATTTTGAGGGGTTTAAGGACCCCATCATGCACTTGAAGAATGCTGCCACTAAACTGCTCATCATCTGGGAAACTATGATACTGAACTGTCCATCCGAAAAAGAAGTGTTGGAAGAAACATCCTGTATAGGAATCAGCTCTGAGCTGCTCATCCCCGAAGGAAAGTGATCAGTGAACCGTTCGTCTGCTAAAAGAATGCTGCCACCGAACTGCTCATCTGCAGGAAAATACTGTAACTGACCTGCTCATCCAATGGATAAGGGCTGGTAGACATATTGATATCCTAGCCATACTGCACATCTACTGGAAGAATAGTGCCACTGATCTGTCCATCTGAAGAAGTGTCGGAAGATAAGATAAGTTTCTTAATGTCAAACAAATTACCAAAAGTAGGTCAATGGAACCGCCCACAGATCTCATAATAGGGGGGGCAGCGGAAGATGCAAAAATGCTCCTCTGACTCGACCTCGCGAAGATGGCATAACTGGCAACTCCTCTCTGATTGGACAATCTGGTGATCCGCCTCAACTCGAAGTCCTATGTGAGCCCACTCTGAACTGGCCCAGGGGAATACAGAGAGAGTGAATCCAATGACGAGAAGTGTAGAGGGGTTGGATGATGAGTCCGTCCCTCATCTCCATGAAGTGCTCCGCGTAGAAGGCCATCTTCGGACGTAACCCGCCTTGAGGGTTTGTCCAGGTGATCTGTACAAACTGCTTGTAAATGTCATCCCGGATGATCTTGTTAACTCTTGCCTAGAAGGTAAGAGGTGGCCCCAGGTGCATCGAGGGAGTATCTGAACGGAGGAAGACGGTCCATTTAAATTCCCACCGACTCCAAAAGGACTCCAATGGACTCTGATGAACGATAGGCCGGGTATGGATTCTTGTCCCACCCCTTCGCCGAGTCGGCAAAGCTCTGGATGCGATGCAGAAGTGAAACAAGGCTGAATACGGTCTCAAGCCGGAGTGGTCGGGCACCAAACTCTGCAAGAATGATGGGCTGAGGGATTGTCTACTTGCATCTAATGATGCGTCGCAGGAGGAGGGTCTGCACTCTCTCAACTGAAGCCCAGACTCTAGCAAACCAGGTCACGTGGGGGGCCAGAGAATGTGAGTTCTGAGCTTGAGTGCCTCTCCCAAGTATAACGCTAGGCATCGTTGGTCTGGATATCAGAAAAAGGTGGAGAGGGAGTTATTAGACTCCCTAAAAAGGAAGTGAAACCAACCACGTATCTCATAGTAACGAGGACATCTGAATATAAAGTGCTCCTCTCCCCTCTATGGGAGATCCAACATAATCTGTCCTCCCGTGGTATCTGGTTATCAGCGTCCACCTGAATCTGATGCTAACCCACTCTGAATTGGCCTAGGGGGATCATGAGCCCATGCATCCAATGCCAAAATAGATAAGGGGGCCGCACTATGAGGAATCGCAAGATGGCTCGACTAAAAGGAGAGGAAGGAGGGCGGACGTTTCAATCGGTAAGATACGTTCTATTATATATGTCATTATGCATTCGGAGTTTCATAGCAAATTAGTAGTAAAACTACCGAAAAAAGAGAGTAGGGTAGAAATCAAATGAATATTATTCAGTAGTTTCTTAGCAGTGGGCCCTCTCAAATAAGTAACTAAAGGTTGGTCCGAGCAAACTCAAGTTCCTCTCCTTAGATTGAGAGCCCCGTTGCGGTCCTTGATGCTTATTGGGTGGTGGGCATCGGAATGAGTGAGTCCCTACCGAGCCTCTCCTTATATTCAAGAGTTCGGCAGGCTCACCCTACCGGGCCTCTCCTTATAGTCGAGAGTTTGGCAGGCTCACCCTTGATGTTGAATGAAGAGAGATTTCTTCTCGTTGCAAAAAGAACTAAATGCAGATTGGTTCTCCTCCCGAAAATAGCAAGTTGTTTTATATACGTAATAATGCATCTCATATAATAGCCCACAGGTAACTAGCCGGTAGGCGTCTTACCCATTTTGGGAAGTTGGAGGCACGAATGGAGAAGTAAGATTATTCACTTCATGTACCTCTCCTTGACCTCCTCGGCCGAGTCGATGGCGCCTTTTTAGTCGAGTGTGCTAACGCACCCTTCAGGCATATTGTTGAGAGTTCGGCAGGCTCACCCTCTCCTTGGCAGTCGAGCCCTTGTCGGTCCTCGCCCTCCCTCCTTTGTAAGGCTTCGCTCTCTTTACGTCGGGTGAGTAATCAATAACCTTTTGGTCAAGCAAGCTTCCTTGCATTAGGAAGCGCAAGCCCCTCCAGGACCTTTATTTCCTAACCAGTAAGCTTCCCTATTATGAGAGTTGGAGAGAGAGCGGATTCATGTAGAAGTATTCTGGCCTGTGCTGGGCTCCCGGGATCAGTTGGGCTTAGCTACTGGGCTAGGCTGGGCTGGTATGGAAACAGTCATTGTAGGAGGTCATTGCTGATAGCCGCTAGTTGATGCAGTCAATCCAGGTGGCGATGCCTTCTTGTCTGTCTGTGAATGGATAAGGAGGATCTTATTGTATGTGTTGGAGATTCATTATAGTAGGTTTTGGAACCGATGGACGATCTTACTTACAATGCACCTGTCGAGGATCATGCACCAGACACATAATGAGTGCTAGTCTCCGGGGTAGTGCCAGTATGGTAAGGGAGGTGGCTGCGAACTGCGGATGGCGAACTGAATGTGAACTGACTATGGCGAACAGACTGCGGTAGGAACAAGGGTAGGAACTCATGTCGGGGCTGTCCCATACCTGCTCGGGATAGGAACTCATGCTCGGGATAGTAACTAGGGATAATGGTAGAGCCTGGTAATATGCTAAGCGACAGGTTCACTTGGCTTGGATGGATCAAGGTACAATATTCTTTTTTCAAGGTACAGTCTTCCTTTTCAAGGTACAATCTGCATTCTCAAGGTACAGTCTTCAGGTGAGCAACAGAGTCATTAGCGGCGGGTGAGCAACAAATGGGCGCGGCGGAATATTGAGCTGGTGATACACGGGGCAGTAGAGCTCACCCAAAGCGTCGTTGTGGAGTATCGTTGTTGTTGAAGCGTAGTTGTTCCGGATAGGAAGTTGATACCCGTCCTTCATGGGATGGATCATGGTAGAGCCTGGTAATACGCTAAGCGACAGGTGAAATTGGATGGATCAAGATGACCTAATTAAGTCTACAGCCTGGGTTGACTTTTCCACTCATCAATAGGAAGTTGCTAGAGTCTGATTCATGGTGAAACACGGCATGTTTCATGATATGGATCACGGAACACATGGGCTGCTATAGCCTTATTCACACGTTAGATGGAAGAACATTGGTCCAATGAGATTGATGAACACGTTCACACAATGGATGAACACTGGGTTAGATTGATTAACACTATCTACGAACAAGGTACAATAATGAAAACCTAGGTTAGGGAAACGAAAACGAGCTCACCCCGCAGTAGACTAAGAGCCAGGGGTGAAGCATAATACTGAAGTATTTTCGCCTAGGGCTTTACTTCTTTTACCTTAGTGAGTGCTTTTTACATGTTCGTGGGAGTCTTTATGATGGATGAGATGAGGTTTCAGGGGAGTATTTAGCCTCACCAGCTTTTGAAGTCAATAGCCTTACCACGGTCGATAGCCTACTGCTTTTGTCTATTTGGTCTATGAACTAACGGATTAACACATTCACACAATGGATGAAAACGTTCACACGGCAGGTCAATGATATATTTTGATACAAGGTAGGGATAGGAAGTCTTTAATCATGTCTCTAATGGCCTCATAACCCCACTTCAGATGAGCAAAAGAAGAAAGAGCATTGCCAACCATGTCTCCCATAGCAATAGGGAGGTCCAAAAGAATTCGCCTTCGCAACCACGGTCTCCCATAGAGTTTTCCATAGTCTTCCCCAGCATTATCAGTAAATAGCCTTGGAAATGAGATTGATCATTGAACACTACTCTGCGAAGTGGCACCAATAGATGCAGTGAGTGACAGAATCTTGACCAATAGATGCGTTGAGTGGCAAAATCATTACAATGGTGATTAGCAGATTCTCGAGCCCCTTCTTTTTATGGAATTCTATCTTATGCTTGGGGAGCCAGATCAATCCATCCAGTCACTGCCGCGGGTGTGGTCTTACAGTCTGGTTCCACTGGTTCAATAATGTGTTTTCGCCTATCCCGCATGGTCACTATCTATAGACCGGGATACTTCCCACTCCTTTCATTGTGAGTAAGCAAATTCCCAGACCCTTGTCCAGAATCAACCCCGCCCATTATTGGTTTGGAAGAGGTTGAAACGAAACGTAGTTCCTGCGTCTTCTGCTGTGTGATCTCGTACCCATCCATTGGACAAATGAAGGTCTGATGCTCTGGGCGAAATCAACTCCCAGGGTGTGACGGGCGTGTGTACAGGGCCGGTACATATTCACCGCGCATGCTGATCCCCGATTACTTAACAGACTAAGCAATTTCCAACTTCATGTTCTCGAGTTGCATGGAACAATCTCCTGATCGATCGCTTTGCCCC
The DNA here is from genome assembly GCA_000404065.3 of Pinus taeda. Taxonomy (NCBI): domain Eukaryota; kingdom Viridiplantae; phylum Streptophyta; class Pinopsida; order Pinales; family Pinaceae; genus Pinus; species Pinus taeda. The sequence continues at coordinate 43,928 of APFE031491852.1, read as the reverse complement.
TTCATTTCAAGTCATAAGGCAAGCATAAAAGCTGGCTGCTATAGTGAGGTCTATTTAGATCTTTGTACACGATATTATGATAGATCAATTCTGTCTGTTCGGGAAAGGTTGTTCCTTCCCTTCACTCAGTTTGGCAGAGCCTGTTTCTTTCCTATGAACGTACCTCTCCTCGACCTCCTCGGCCGAGTCCCTCTATTTTGGGAAAATAGAGTGATAAATCCCTAACGGGCCTCACCATATTCATAGTGAGTGACTCCGTCCCTTTTGTTGATCGAGTGAAAGCATCAGCTGGAACAAAGGAATCACGTGATAAGGCAGGTGCAGGTGCAGTTGAAGTAGCAACGAAGCAAGCAGCTAGTAGAGACTAAAGCCATCATCTCGACCAACAGCACCACAAAGCGGGGGCAGATAAAGAACCACTACTAGCGGATCCGGTTCCATCTTCTCCACCACTTTCACCTCGCCTAGAAATAGTGAAATAATAGCCTGCAACATCCCTTTCAGATAAAGCAGATTCATATCCAGTTCCAAAGCTAGTTTTTTGTCTGTCCGTTTATTTAGTTTACCAAGCTGATGGACTTGAACCCATTGATTCACCAAGAACAGAGCAAGCAGAGGTAACAGAGGCAAACACATCCTTAGGCAGAGGTCCTAGCTTTCCTTTGCCCGGAGACAAGGCCAATCGCTAAGCTAGCATTCCTTCTGGTTCCAGGGCCTGTAGCACCCATAGCCTATTCGAAATTCATCACCTATTCGCCCGGATCCATCCCAAAATAGAGTCCCCGTAGTTGCGTTTGATTGATACCGAGATCCTCCGGTTTCAAAGTCCCCAGTAGCCAATTGAGTGACAAATCCAATCCCGCAGTTTACCGAGTGAAAGGGACAGAGGTGATAGCAGGAGCAGATTGAGATCGATTTCTAGATGCATCACGCTCAGGATCCTTATTGAAATACCCGTTATCTCGCCCAGCATCTCCTTGAGTTCAATAGCCATAGCCCGCTGCTTCCATTCGCGCGGACTACTAGCCTGTTCCGACTTCTTGCACATGCTACCTGTTACGATTTGGGGTATATTAGAAAATGTTCCAACTTTTGGAGCACTATATCGCAACATCCTTCCACTAATAACGTGGCTGCTAATAACGTGGTGGCTAATAATATACCAATTGATACGAGGGAAGCAACAGATGGAGAGATACATTTCTCCCAACGGGGAAAAGAAGGGCATCCTCATATAGAGGAAGAAAAGGCTATCAGTGAAGTCGATGATGGTTAGGACAATACGGTGTATGAAAGGTGGGAACACAGATTTGTAATGCCCCATTCGTATTGTCGTACCCCATAGGTCTCTCCTGGGCCTCATTCGTCCACCCAACCCATGTTCAAAATTTGGGCTGTAGTTCGTCTGTGGGAACCTATTAGGAAAGATGTTATGTTGGCGGGACCTCCCTCTAAGCCGCCGATGTGGTCAATCAATCAGCCACAAACTGGTGCCACTTCCGTTGCTAACTGTAATTCGTTCACACATGGCACGAAAACCTACGGGCACGGGGTATGAGAACAGGTAACACAAATGGAATTACCACCTCCTATTATTCACGTGGGAATAAAACAGGCACTAACCACTACTCTTTTCCTGGTAACGTACTGAACTCGCATGACACCTCCTTTTTTTGTGTACGGGGATCAACGACTACTGTTCACGTTTAACTGGTAACATACATAGAATCACCACCTTCCTGGGCACATGGTATTTAGAAAAGGTAACGTAGAACTACTCCTGGGCTTTGTGCTATTGGGAATGAACCTTACTCGCTGACTCTCTCACTCACCTCACACTATGTGAGTTGTTGTCCGTCCGCGGGACCGCCCCTCTCCACGGCCGCTTGCTGTTTGCTGGGAGAATTTGGGTTGGGATATGAAATAAAGAAACGGGTTGGCTGCCGGTTGGGCTACTCAGGGGGGGTGGCTGGGGTGTTTCGTAAGTGGAAGACAGGGCAGTTAGAAATAAGTTGAGGCGGATGCCGGGATAAATAAATGATATGGCTATTTTATCACCTTTTATTTCTTTAGGAATGACATTTCACGACGTTTCGAACGAATAGGCGGGGATGGAAAATACACAATTGCTGCAATTGATGGCTGAAATAAAGAGATTCTATTGACATTTTCGCATGCCGGAAACGGATTGTATTGAAAAGAAAACCTCGGAGGGAGCAGTTAGGTTTATTGGTTGTGAAGATGACTAACTGGGTGATTCGAGAACAGGTGTAATAGCGACCCATGGGCAGTAGGGAACAGGGCTGTTGTTTATAGTTAGGAGTAGGGCTTTCTCTGCTGTGGGTGCGTACTCTTATCGGTAGTGAGCTGCTATAAATGATGGGTACGAAAGCTGGGAATGATCGGTACGTGAGATTGGCAGATGGGTAAGTTACCGATGCTTGTTCCTAATCGGCGTTATGCGGGGCAGTAGCGTAAGGAAGGGCGGGTTGGTTATTGGATGACAATCTTAGCTATAGGAGAGGGAGGTTTATATACGTAATAAGATGCAGTAGATAGGATATAGGTGCAGTGATAGGAGAGCAGTTATACGAGGAGCTATTCCTAACCTCTCAAATACTTGTTATTAGTCTTTATCAAAAAAGTGACTATTCTTTTCACATGGGGTTGTTTCGTGAGGAGAGAGGAGTGGACTTCCCGCTATATATATTGGGAAGGACCAGCCAATCTTCCCATCCCCCATCAGTAGATCGAAGATTTAGACTCCGGTGCTTTTGTCTTCCAATCGAGAGTGATAGCTGCGACCCATTCACAGTCAATTCATGACCTTCCCATTCATTGATAGCGCACACGTTAATCCAGTTATAGTGCACTCTACATCCATCCAACCAGGACACCGTGCACACTATGTGTCCCACCGAGCAAGACACCGTGTGCTCGCCCTGAATACCTTGACAATATAACGGACATATAGGCCTTGACGATAGATGTCTGGCGGTGCAGATTATTTATGTGTGATATCCCGGCTAAACGTTCAAGCAGTCGGTCCAGCAGTTTCTTCTTTTGTTCGAGCATCTCCAGTCCTAGATCCTATAGCTAAGCGCAATTCCATACCCAACGACTGGTGGGTAGCTTTTTGTATTTTTATCCATTGAGCCAGAAAGTAGTCTCAGTAGCATCATAGCTAGTCGTTGAAGCAGTTCTAGACGCAACAGTGGCATAGGCAGCATCATTAGCAGCCGCAACAGCCCCTGTACCAGTTTCATATCCAGATATAGACGCTTTCTGTCGATTCATAAGATGTTGACCGACCTGCCCCCTGTTCCGACTTTATGCACATTGACTAGTGTGCAGGGCCGGCGTAGTTACAGAAAGTCCCAGTTCCAGAAGCAGATGTTCCAGAATCCGATGATTGTGATCGATATTATGCTGTTCGAGAGCGAGATCGAGACCTAGCCCTTTCAGTTGTTTAAGCAAGGGAGTCTGTTGATTAAGCTGTACCCGCCCGAGCCATTGATTATTCAGTCGACTCTGTTGATTCGGTTGATGCAGATAAGTAGCAAACACAAGGGCACAGGCAGCTAGAGCAGAGGTATAGGTGGTAGAAGCAAAGGGAGATTCAAACACCGGGCACCACCACTAGAAGCACCTGTAGAAGCAACATTTAGAGCCTTTGGAGATGATAGAAAGTTTGACCTTCGATCTCTGCCTTCTGTCTCCCCCGGATCACTGGAATCAAATTGAAAGCTAGACGGGCTGGGCCCCCTCCCAGGGAACAAAGCTAATTGGCTGATTAACGGTGACAGGCACATTCGTTCATTCGTGTTTTACCGACGAACCTTTCTTTCTAGCTACACCGGCCGCAGACGTACCAGGATATTTCTCTTTACGCGTAAACAGTGGTAGAGAGGCGCCCCCTATTTCTTATTATTTGAGGGCACCAACGAGCAACTACTAGGTATGGGTAGCACTTCGTCGAACAACTAGATAAAGAAAGGTAGTGTGTTCGAATGAATCCGCTTCAGAGTTGTTTGTTCATCGATGCCTAGCATCATTCACTGAATAAATAAGCTAATAGAGAAGCTGGTCCGTCTGGTATAATATGCATTGTCTGCTAAAGCGCAATTACATATAAATAATAGCAGCATTCACACGCTATCGATAGCATAATTACATATATAATATATGCACTGTGTTGCTCAAGAAAGTGTCGAAATGATGCGTAGATCTAAGAAGAGCGACAATGACGTAATTACGTATATAATGGCAGAGATCCCGCCAACCAAATAGAATCTCGTCATCTCGCGCGGTGCATTTCTCGAATCCCAAAAGAAAAGGGTAAGGGAAAAGGCCCAAGCATCGAAGGCATATGGGCTTCATGAAATGGGTCTAGGCATAAGGTAAGGGCGTCACCCGTCCCATCCAATCCGTTGCTTATAAGGGAAGGGGAGCTCGACTCACTCAATTCATGGTCTAGGGCCAAAGGTGTTGGGTTGGAAACAAGGTAAGGGAGAATCTTCGTTGCTACAAGAGAAGACATATGGCCTACTAAGATTCATTCAGCGATTGGTATAGGGCGTCTAGCTCTTAAGGTGGGCAGGTAGAAGAAGTAAGGGAGAAGGAGAAGGAGGGAAGGAGAATAAGGAGGCCCAGCAGCACCACCACCAGCAGCACCACCAGCAGGAACAGCACCACCAGCAGGAACAGCACCAGCGCCATTGCTCATTCCGGGAGGCGAGCAGCATAAATCTCAGCGATAAGGTAAGTCATGATCTACCAAGGCTCTCCCTCACCATATGTAATAGTGAGTCCCTACCGGGCCTAAGGCGAGCGACTGGCGCCTTTAGTCAAGCCATCTTGATCTCTCCAAACCTAAACGTGATGGTTAGTTTACACCCCACCTTTGTTATTACATATATAATCTCATGATGCGACATCGCAGTCAAGCAACAACATCGATTTTTGTGAAAAAGAACATCACATATAACTTCCCAATATCTATTCAAGATTTGAACGTCCGATTAGAACAATTTCCAGATGAGCAATTGGCAGAGCAAGTCATGCGATTCTGTAGCTCTTTACGTGGGACAAGATCATTTTGGCACAAAGCTAAAAATGAATTAACGGACATGATATCTCAACTTGGTTGCCTGACGTTCTTCTTCACATTAAGTGCAGCTGATACAAAATGACCTGATCTTCATGCAATCATGCCCGAATGTCTTCCTTCTGATATTGCAAAACAACAAAAGTGGAGAAATGATAACATTATCTCTAACCCACATTTAGCATCACTATATATGCACCATAGATTCACAGCATTTCGTGAGATTATCTTAGAGAAACACTTGAAGACAAGAGATTACTGGTACAGGTACGCATTCTACCGCATTTTTTTCCAAAAACTCGAAACAACATTCTTCACCTATTACAAAATTATCTTACAAAAACGCATGCTTGATAGGTATGAATGGCAACATAGGGGGTCTGCGCACATCCATGGTTTCCTTTGGATAGAAAATGCACCTGATATGGAAAACCTCAACTGGGAAGACACAAAAGTAGTTGATATTGCAAGGCAGTTCTTCGACAAATATATTTCCGCTTGGAACCCTTGTACTCCTTTGACTTCAAACCAGCCAATTGCTTGGAGAAATCCCGAAGACCCTTGTCTATTGTCCACATCGCAAATCTTCAGAAACAATCCTTTCAATGACTATGAACAACTCGTCAATTGTGTTGAACGTCACACAAAATGCTCTGAAAGCACATGCCTAAGAAAAAATGGATCCTCACTCCAATGTCGTTATAAAGCACCATTGGAATTACATCCAAAATCGGTCTTATTCATTGATTCCAATGGCCAAAAAACATACACCCCTGCTCGCAACGACGATCGACTCAATAGCCATAACGCTACCATCCTATCTACTTGGCGTGCAAATGTTGACTGCTAGCCAGTACTCTCAATACACGTTGTACAAAAATATATCGCCAAATATGCATCCAAAGCAGAAAAAAATCTGAAAGCTTCCACCACATGCTATGTGGAATTGTCCTGGCTTCGCCCCTTGTTGACCCAGCAACATCCGCATTTCGAAAATTTGTTACAGAAACCCTTGTTGATCGTGACATTGGAGCACAAGAAACCTGCCATATGCTGCAAAAATTACCATTAACATTATGTAGTCGACCATTCATTTCTTTAAATGTAAACCAAAAAATTCTTATGCGCCTTCCACAAACGAACACCACCTCCACTACATCCCCACACATCATAGATACATATATCCAACGCCCTTCTACCCTAGAATCTGCATCACTAATAGAATTAGCAAGATCTTGGTCATATGATCCTCGTCGCAAAACAAGCAAATGGAAACAAAGACCTACAAAAGCAATTGTTCGGGTCATACCACGTTACTCCTCCATACCATCCACAACTGAACCTTGCTACGCTGACTTTTGCAGAGTTGAACTTATGCTATACAAACCTTTTCGCCATATCGTACAAGATATAGGAGATTCTGCTACAGAATTCATCACAAATTGGCAAACATTTCGTCCATTCTACAAACCTTGGCATCAACACCGCACACTATTTGATATTGAATCTATCGCAAATGATACCTCAACTATTCATGAAACCAATCCTCCAGACACCATGGAAATAAATGAATGGGAATTACTTTCCCAATTACACCCTACAAATGAGCTTCTCATAAATGACCTTGACATGCTTGGTCTTCGTGGCTTTGATGACACCCATAACTGGAATCATACCACTATCCCATCAGATCTACAAAATAATGCCATACAATTCATTGAGAATAGCCGCTCCATCCACCACATTCTTCAAACACATCAACATATCCTGTCGACCCTTACTACATTATCTCCAATGCAAAGAAAAGCTCTAAATATTATTTCTAATCATTTTGCTAAGAAGGATTATTTACCCGCTCTCAGAATGATAATACAAGGCACTGATGGTACAGGAAAATCCCTCCTTATCAATTGCATCAAAGATATGCTCATAAGCCTTGCAAGCCCAGAACCTTCACCGATCATGCTCCTCGCCCCTACAGGGGTTGCTGCCTTCAACATACAAGCATTGACAATCCATTCTGCTCTGCACCTTCCTATAAAGGATCTTATGCCCTTAGAAGGTAATGCTCTTGCAAAATTCCAAGAAGAACTCAGGCATATAAGATACATACTAATTGATGAAATGAGCTTCATTGGGCCAAAGCTTCTCAGCCATATTGATGAACGTCTTCACGAGGCATTTCCACAGCAAAGAAACACTCCTTTCGGTGGCTATTCCATTATATTGGTTGGTGATCTCGGTCAGCTACCACCCGTCAAAGACATACCTCTATATGCAGGGACGAGTCACAGAAGCGCATTGTGGAACATCTTCAACACAGTCATCACATTAGACACAATATTTCATCAACAAGGCGACAACATCGCACAGGTTACTTTCAGGAACATTCTCCAGAACATTAGAGATGCAAATCCAACAATCGACGACTACAACGTACTCATGTCGTGCACAGATTCCTTTTTATCAGAAGAAGAAATATGTTCATTCCATGATTCCATGCATCTATTTCCAACAAATGCTCAAACAATGGTCCATATTAAGCAAATGATGAAATCTCTAAACACTCCTATCGCAAGATCCATTGTTGAAGATGACAACACATATTCCAACATTTCCTCAGAAGACGAGCAACTTGAGCGAATTGTATTACTATGCAATGGAGAAAAAGTTATGTTGACTTCCAACCTTTGGGTTTCAGCCGGACTTGTTAATGGTTCCCTCGTAGAAATTGTGACCATCTTTTACAAAGAATCAATTGCACCACCACAAAATCCAACATTTGTTGTCGTAGATTTTCCCAAATACATCGGGACTCCTTGGGATGAAAGAAACCCCACTCACTTGCCTATTCCAACAGTAAAAAGAAATGGACGTGCACAAATTCCACTGAAGATGGCTTGGGCTTTAACCATACATAAATCTCAAGGTATGACACTTCCAAAAGCAACAATTAACATTGGGAAAACAGAACGTCAAGGTCTCACATTCGCAGCAATTTCAAGAGTACCTCCTCTACAAGATCTCCGGATTAGCCTTGCATTCAGTTGCTCGCAGAAAACACGCAGAGGAAATTCTTCGTTCAATGCCGCCTCCAGATAATCTGCTCCAACCCATGCTTTAACGTCACCAAAAGGTTTCCTCCATTTATTTACCTCATTCTAATTCATAACATACTTTTCATATCTTTCAACAACAACCAGCTTTGATCAATATTAATAATTAAGCAAATATTAGAATGTCTTTATATTATCTATACATCTCATTCTAACATTTTCTTTCTTTTGCAACAGGACACATGGACTCAGAAATAGCATACATAAGCAACTACAAGTAGAATGGCAAGCAAAAAATATGCATCTCCAACTACGCATAAACCTCCAATGGTGTTCAATATGCCATTATTCACCATGCATTTTCTTTCTTTTGCAACAGGACACATGGACTCAGAAATAGCATACCTAAGCAACTACAAGTAGAATGGCAAGCAAAAAATATGCATCTCCAACTACGCATAAACCTCCAATGGTGTTCAATATGCCGTTAATCACCATGCATCTTGCAGGTCCATTCCTGCTTCTTCAGATCTTCGATGCCTCCAACATGTTTTGATACAACTTCAAATATGGAATGGCAAGCACAATGTTCTTTAGAATATTATATTCCTTCTCGAACCTCTTCTGTTACAATTCACCATTTGTATTTTCCATTTCAAACTTAAAAAATGATGTCTCAAGATCAAATACCATTTTGATGGTTTATGTCCTCACAACTATTTGTATTTTCCATTTCAAACTTAAAAAATGTTGTTACAATTCACTATTTGTATTTTCCATTTCAAACTTGAAAAAGGATGTTTCGAGATCAAATACCATTTTGATGGTTTATGTCCTCACAACTATTTGTGTTTTCCATTTCAAACTTAAAAAAGGATGTTTCAAGATCAAATACCATTTTGATAGTTTATGTCCTCACAACCAATTCATTGTCAGTGGGTTTTAACATATTTTGTTAACAAAATCAATTGATTTTAATGAATATAATACATGTTTTCAATATATCTTCATATTAATTTAATTTTCTGTTTGAATAATGATTTCTTAAATAACCCTATCCAAATCAATATGGATACCCGGTTTGTTGTTCGCATGGATTCATTCATTTATCTTCACCTTTAACTCCACAATTTTTACCAACTACAAACAAAGGTCTCTAAACAAGTTCAATGGATATTTATGGCTACTTGCATTCCATTTCAGCGGTTTTCGCCATGGCTTCCTTAAATTAAAACTCGGAATCATCTTTCAAAAATCCCACAAAAGCCCATTCACATTTCAATATTCTTCCACACACTATGCCTTACGCCGTTTCCTTTGCAACATTAAATGCAAATACTAGTTTCTATTTAGAAAAAATATTAATGTAAAAAGGTAAGCTCAATTAGCAATTATGATATTATCAAATAGAAGATAAACAATAAATTATAAAATTCAAATCTCTTATAAATCTTTATATATAACCTTTTCCATACAACAATTCTCCTATCTATATTAAATCAATAAATAAAATGTAAATCTTTTTAATATAAATATAATTAAAATATTTAAATGTTATTTCTTTCATTTATTTAAAAAATAATTCTTTAACATTTTAATAAAAGGTAATATAAACGTTCTATTCACTACAACCATCAACATATCATTACTAAAACCAAATTTAAGTGGGAAAGTCAACCCAAAATAAAACCAATTCACTTCTTTATTTAAATATATTTTAGAAAATAAAGAAAAAACTTTTGCCATAACACATAAACTCTACCCACTTCGTAACTTCCAGGTCAAGAAAAATGTTTAACATATCATATATATTTATCTGATAACATTATGGAATCTTTACTCTCGTAGTCCCAAATCAAAGCGAAGGCCTTAAGTGCTGGTTCTAACAGTCTCGCTCATCTAACTTTTCGCCTAAGGAATATTGAACAAGCATTGACAGGCGGAGGGGGAGGAGACTTAGCTGATTGAGGGAAGGCACACAGAGAAAAATATGGCGGAAGAAGCAATTTTAGGGTTTTTACAGTCGCACGATGAGATTTCTCATTCAGGCGAGTTCGCTGCTTCCAAAGGGATCGACCATTCCGAGCTCTTGAATGTGATTAAGAGCCTCCATGGCTTCAGACTCGTTGACGCCCAGGTATGGCATTCTACTCTCTATAATCTGCCAAAATTTTGAAGAAAATTCCGAACTTAAATGACTTTAAACAGGCTATCCGAACAAACAGATGAACAATGTACTGGATGCTTTCCAGTCATGAAAGTAAAACAACTGCTTCTGAATGTTTCTTTTAAGAAAAAACTTGGAATTTGTTTTAGGCCCTTTTTGGTCCAATTTGAACTGGTTAACATAGCTATCTTTTGGATGTTGTTTACATTGATTCATGGAAAATGTTGATATTCTAGAAGATGAAGCTGTTCTTTGTTTTGCATTTTATTTCCGGCGATCTGTAATTATTTCATTTGAGCAGGATATTAAGAGTGAGAAGTGGATTCTTACTGAAGAAGGTGAAGCATACGCCACTTCAGGGTCGCCAGAAGTACAGTTTTTCTTAGCTATCCCACCAGAAGGGATCTCTCGTGAAGATCTACAGGTTTGAGGTTCACTATTTCGCAGCATTTATTTAAACTCTTAAACTTGTGCGAGGCTAAGAGGCAAATGTGCTGCACGGTTTCTATGGCATAATCTTTTGCATTGACATTAGAGTATATAACCTGTTTTTGTGCTTTATATGCCCGGAATAGACCTCTCTGAACTTGAACCTTTCTTCTACGTGCAATATTGAAGACAATTTATCGAGTCATATGCATGACCAATTGATGCGGTTGTAGAATTGTTTTAGTTTAAAAGAAAAGGAAGGTCAAGTCAATTTTGTTTGTCCCTTGCGCTGGATATTTGCATACGTTATTTATCTTACATAAGATCAACCTGTGTTGTTGAATTCAGAGGAAGGTCGGGGGATCGGTTTATAACATAGGAAGCTCACAAGCTATGAAAAAAAAATGGGTGGAGCTTGGCAAACTTTTAGTATGTCGAAAGGTATGGCAGACCAGAAGGTTTTGGAATATTTAGATTCTCTAATTTATTTCCAAACTGCATTTATATCCTGTCTTTGTAAGGTACCGATCATAATCTTTTGATGACTGAAATATCAGTTTGCTGAAAATATTAACGTACTGCAATTTGCTCCATCATGTACGGTTATTATTGTTTCATATGAATATGTATGGACAGAAATATTGGTCTTATTAATTCGATGTTTTTTGTCAGTATATGATACTTACTCCTGAATGTCTGTCAATATTTGTATATCTTGAGTTTTGCAGGTTGAAAGTGTAGAAGACCGAGTCAGGGAGTTGTTGATTAAAATAAGGGATGGTCAGGTATGAATTCTCTATGGATAATAGTTTGCCTTGCCTAAAGAATTTTTAATTAATTTGCAGTCCGCATAGTGATAATTTTGTAGAGTTTGAGATATAGCAGACAGATCGTGGAACATAACTAGATTATTACAAGATAATCTGTGATTTGTCTAATATTGTATGAAATATTGAACCATCTGGTTGTCGGTAAGATAGTGAATGTGTTTGTATATGCGGGAGTGAAATTTAGAGAGAAGAGAAACCAAGGTGCCTTGCCTGCTGGTTGGTTTCACGGTTCACCTCTGCTTGAATTGTTGCTCGCTGTGAGTGTGTTTGTATATGCGGGAGTGAAATTTAGAGAGAAGAGAAACCAAGGTGCCTTGCCTGCTGGTTGGTTTCACGGTTCACCTCTGCTTGAATTGTTGCTCGCTGTCTCGGCCTCTCTCTGTTTCTCCCTCTCTCTCTTACTCAACTTGCTCAGCTGTTCAACTTTGTCTAAACCCTCCAGCTTGACCTGTCTTTATACTTTTGATTGAAACTAAAACCCTAATCTATTTCTGAGATTACTTTAAATCTAAGTTATGCATTCATGGAATACACCTTAGACTCAACAACTAAATATTAAACTTTTCACCTATTTGCAAAAGTGATTTACAAAATATAATTACTTTTGGAAAATATAATTACTCTTTGAAATATGTCAAACTACTTGCACTTCCACATTGAACTCGAAAGTTCTTATTGGATCTATATTTCTCTATGCTCCCTCTTTCTAATGAAGGAATCTTGCACTAATCCAAGTTTGTCTCTGAATGCTTCAAACATCCCTTTTGCCAATGGCTTGGTTGGAATATCAGCCACTTGCATTTAATATATGTTCCTTCTTGATGTAAATATGAAACCAAGATTTTGTAGGCAATTAGATTGAGACTTATCCAAATAAGAGAAAACAACACTTTGATTTTATTACTCTAATTGGAAATTTGTGATGATTACTTGTTTCTACTATGGTTTTGAGGATGAGCAAGAACAAAATTTGAGGTTACCTACCAAACATCTCATAAACATGGAATTACTCACATAGATAAAAACATTATTTTTTTTCCCTTATGAAGTTCTATCTGTCAATGTATTATCTGCTCATTATATACCTTATATAATATATTTATGCTTTTTTGTTCATGAAAAAAAAACATTGTTTCAGGTACATAACATGTATTAAATATGAAATGAGGATTAAAGTCAAGTGCTTGAAGTTGAATTTCCTCCACACTAGGGAAATGCACCCCCTGCGTCTCCCCAAGACTCCCCAAAAAGGGTGCGTGGCGAAACACACCCCCAGATGTCCCCTCGTCCTAGGTGCATAGGGTGCGTGCACCCGACCCTAGGGGACACGTTCCTGTGGAACATTGCAAATTTCAAAGCTCATAAAACTATTTTTACTAATCACTTGAATGAAGATTGTTTCAACAAAGGGGATGCATGCCAAAATAGTTAACAAGTCAATAGAAATCAATAATCCCAATGCCATTAAATGCATAGCTAGTCTTCACAAACATAGATTGACCTTCCCATAACGTTGAGGCCCTATTCGACGAATTGTCAAACCAATTGTTGCTTTCTCAATTAAAGAATATAATTTTGGTAGAATGATGAAATTGGTTTGCCTAGACATCTTTACATCACTTGAGGTTTCTTTACAACCTCGTCCTGGGTCAAGGAAAGATGACAACCAACATGAGTTGATTATGTCTACAACATCACTTTGGCATTGAGCACTTTGTTGATAGTGTTGATGTGATGTCATTCCTATGGATCGTTATGGTCTTTTATTTTATAGGGCATATCATTTAGATTGACATGCCATTTAAGATTACTGCAACACATACAAGTTGCAAACAAAAGGTAGAAGTTTAGATTATCCTCTTTCTTTGATAACTTAGCAGTCAAACTTGCTAATACTACCCCACAAATTGCCATTTATGTAATTGGACAAGAGGTCATTCCTCTAGCAACAATAACTCCTCAACAAATAGGATATTCATGTTCGTGATGGATTTAATATTTCTTTTTGTTTAATTTCCTTATGCATAATTTTCCAAGATCAAGATATTCATTTTATTTAATTTCCTAATATATAATTGTTCAAGAATGGGACATAGATGATATGGCTATTGCCCATCCATCATCAATCATTTCAAGTCAATTGACTCCTCCAGCATTTGAAAATGAACCAATCTTGTCTAAAGAACTTCATGACATCAATGTTTGACTTGTTAATAAGCATTTTGGGGTTTTTTGTGTTCATCATATCTTGTAAATGTTAAAGTTGTGTGATTTTGTCTTGTAGTGAGTAATGACATTTTAAAACAATTTGCCTTTTAGTATAATGTCTGTTGTTTAGTTTGTTCAATTAGATTTGTATCCCCCATTTAGTGTTGAATTTCCACGACCTTGGGTCTGGGTTAGAGTCTTAAAATCACTGACGCTACCAAACCAAGAATCTCAAACATAAACTACTTTGCACAACGGAAATATAAAGCAGTAAATCACACATGCACAATATACACAGTTTTAAAATTTTCAACCCAACTTTGTTATATTAAGTTTTAACAACATATAATACAACAATATAGGGCTCCCGTACCAGGGATAATGGCCCTTAGTACAAGATACAAAACCAGGGCCTGGTGTCAGTGCATTGACAACCAATCTGCCCTCAACAAGATACTATGACCATCTGGCAGATGTAGTTGATTTCACAGCTCCCCTAGGTCGTACCCTGTACCTGCCTGGTCCTTCGGCTTCCGATCTGCAGCTCTCGCCTCTATCAATGCTCCAAGTCCATCTGGACATTGAGTCTCGGCTATCCAATTTGCTCTCTAGTTGTGCTTTTGTCCATCAAGGCCACAACACATCGAGACTCTTGTTGAGTTATTCACAACTCCAGTTGTGAACAACTCTCAACTGCCCACTGCTGCTCCTCAGCTACTCAGGGACTTCAGCCCATTATGGTCTTCTTGCATTGCACCGATGAACACCAACATAGGGCATGAAGGGTTGTCACTTATCATTGTAAGATGTCCATCTCCCACAATGAACACGGGCTATGAGGATTGCCCATCATCTGATGTAGAAGTCCTTCTCCACGCACAAGTCTCGAGCTTCAATTTTCCAATCTAGCAGTCACTTTCGTCCATCAAAGAGCTACACATAAGGCTGCAATACTTCACCCAATCACGCACCAACAACGTCCTTCTTGTCTGCTGCTCTAAGGCTACTTTGGGTAGCCAACATGCTTCCCTCCAACAGACCTATGACACCAAATCCATCATCCAAGGCTCCATTTGCAACACACCTTGCTGCTGTCCTCTTGCCTTCCGATTTGATCAGCCTGATGTCACCTTGGCTGCTTGGTAGGCCTCCCAACAATCCACGTGGGCTCCTCCAAACAACTCCTAAGGCCTCCTCAAGCTGCCCACCAACGGATCCATGCAAAAGTCAACACTTTGACCCAATACACGACAAACTCTCGCTCCAAGTTTGCTGCCCAATCATTGTGGAAACTGTCACTAGTCTAGGGCATCTAATCATGAGATCTGCGCTCTCCTCATTGACTTCCACAGGCTGCCTTAACACGATCCAAATTTGATCCTCATTTAGGATCCAACACCTATAAGAAATGTCATAAATAACATACCTTTGCTTGCTGTTTGTGGTCTCCTTGACTGTTGCATTCATGGACTAGTTAGGGCATTAATGACAGTCCTACCAACCCTCATACATCAACTGCAACAATCCTCCCAAGGCTATGGTCACCCTTCTCCAGTACTCCTAATTACCACGCTGTCATGTCATCCACCAACACTCCCAAACAATTAACGAAGATTTGTGGGTGTATTAGGGACTGCGGCTTGCTACAACAAGCCTATCCCTTGCTGCGACAACCCTTTCCAAGGGTTCTAACCCCACTAAACAACACCTTATGCCTTTGGCCCTCAAGAACAACTTGCGGCACCCAAGACAGCCTCTTGGCCTCCACCAAGGTGACCCAAAAACAAGCTGCGGCTTCAACAACTCACTTGGCCTCCATCAAGGAACTCAGACCTCCTCCACCCTGTCTTATATCGTCCCTCTCTTGCTGCGGCTAGGGCAATTTCAGAGCTATCTTTCTTGCCTTGTGTTGCACCAAACAGTTGCTCTAAAACACTCCAATACACCTTGATTTATACACTACAAGGGCTCAATGAATTGATGAGGAGACCCAACTATTGGACCGCTTTTACACCAAACCTACATGACTTGGTAACCAATAATTACCTTGTCAACTTCAAAAATTCATTTCTCTCTAACGACAACTCGGATTTGGATGATTCTCAATGTGTTGGAATCGTATCGTGGAGAACTATAATCCTCATCCATCACATGCTGTACTTCCATCATGGTTTTGGCCCAAATCACGATGGGTGCAAAACCCCCAAGCTTGGATCTCAAGCCCACAAGCTCATTTGTGGCGCTTTGACCTCCAACTCTTGACAGTAGGGCTTGGAGTCCCTCCCAAGCTACACAAATCAACTCTCCCTCTTAGGGAGGGAGGTACTTCCAAGACTAGGAAGTAACCATCATCATCCAACGACACTATCCCATTTGACATCCATCATTGCAACATACCCTGTAGATGAATTTGACAATCTCGGTAGTGCCTCTACCTCGTCACATGATACATCCGAACCTAAAGATCCAAACCTTTATAGGGATGCTCCCTCTAAGGCTAGACTCCCTCTGAGCCTACATGATCTCCATTGGCTAAGTTTTGCAAGCACTCACCCTCTTAGATCAAATACAACTCGTGCAAATCCCACCAATCTCGGATATGCAAAATCACGATTCGATAAAGACTCTAGCCTGCCAATTTGTAGTCCATCACATGAAGCCATCTCGATCAACCTGATCTCGTCCATGCCAAAGAAACCCTCAAGCTATTCCAACCATCCATGACAAGACACAGGAAGTCCATGATCAACGAACCGCCACACAACATACTGAAGTGCACCAGGTTCACCACCGATCTACCATAACTCCTAGCCTATCTCATCATGTAGTCTATTGAGACCACATCTTCAAGTCTCCAGCTGAACCCTCTTCTCCATGATCTAGACACTGACAACTCCCTCTGAGTTACTTCGCTGTGCACACTTTGATTCATTGCCCCTCAAAGTATAGCTTAGATATGCTCTGATACCATGTTGAATTTCCACGACCTTGGGTCTAGGTTAGAGTCTTAAAATCACTGACGCTACCAAACCAAGAATCTCAACCATAAACTTCTTTGCACAACGGAAATATAAAGCAGTAAATCACATATGCACAATATACACAGTTTTAAATTTTTCAACCCAACTTCGTTATATCAACAACATATAATACAATAGTCTAGGGCTCCTGTACTAGGGATAATGGTTCTTAGTACAAGATACAAAATTGGGGCTTGGTGTCAGTCCATCGACGACCAATTTGCCCTCAACAAGATACTTTGATCATTTGGTTGATGTAGTCAACTTCATAGCTCCCATCGATCGTACCCTGTACTTGCCCGGTCCTTCGACTTTCGATATGCAACTCCTGCCTCTATCAATGCTCCAAGTCCATTTGGCCACTGAATCTCGTCTATCCAATTTGCTCTCTAGTTGTGCCTTTGTCCATCAAGGCCACACACATTGAGACTCTTGTCCAGTGTCCAGTTGTTCATAACTCAACTTGTGAACAATTCTCAACTGCCCACTGCTGCTCCTCAACTACTCAGGGACTTCAACCCACTATGGTCTTCCTGCGCTGTACCGATGAAGACCAACATAGGGCACAAATGG
>APFE031491851.1:0-15067 GCA_000404065.3 Pinus taeda | reverse complement strand
TCTTCCAACGTTTGGCTCGGTTGTGTTCACCCTGGGCAGCTCCAAAAGCAACGAAGGTATTAATGCACACATCTCAGTTCTCTTCACTGCGGCTCCTGAAGGAAATGACAGTGGGACACCTCCCGGAACGGGGGATCCACCCACAGAAGGCATTAGCATGGAAAGCCCAGCTCTGCACCCACCAGTTTCGCAGGGGAAGGAGATTATGGATGCCCCCTCGCATCCTCAGGAGCAGGGACCTAAAGACACAGCAAAGGATAGGTGGGCTGCCATGTGGGAAGGAGTCCCGGAGGGCCTGGGATGGTGCACCATTGTGGAGGAAACAGGTCCTAGTGACGGGAATCTCGGCGGTGATGGTCTTGATGACAAAGGTCTCGGTGGCGAAGGTCTTGACGGCAATGGTCTCGGCGGCGAAGGTCTCGGTGGTGAAGGTCTTGGCGGCGATGGTCTGGGTGACAAAGCTCGTGGCGATGACTGAACCCCTGGTGCACGCTTCAGCTCTCACCGTTTTCTTTCTGCTCGAGTCCAAGACTAAGGTCACTTTGTTTGTTCACAGGCATTTTTTCTTCTGGTCATATCTCTGTCATTTAGTCTGTTCAGCATGCTTATTTTTAGTCTGTCCTGTGTATGGTGACTTACAGTCGGGTTTTGAAGGGAGCCCCTGCGTGGGCCGTCATGCTATGTTGAAAGTCAAGTAGAATAGGCCTCGGCCTCTGTCACTTTTTGAGGGATTTAGATAATTGTGTTGGTGCAGCCCTTGCGAGGGAGCTTTTGTGTCAATTCCAGGATACCCAATGTGCCACTGGTGGCCATGGAAGTACTGTCTTACTGCTTGTAATATTTTCTGTAAATTCATTATAATAGAATAGTTAGTTTTACCAAGAAAAAAAAAACAACCTAAAGGGTGGAGGATGGAGGGGAGAAAATGCGTTCACGGTTGCAACAATCTCACGTTTGTGTTGATGCCTTTCTCACAAATGTTTCTCAATCCACCGTTCTTGTTTAAATCATTTTTTTCCAATGTAAAAATCTTAAATACATATTTATATCCAAGCTATAACATGGGGGATAATGAAGAGAATCATTAATTACAAAGAGGAAATGACTAAAGTCAAAGTGTGTTAATAATGGGATGAAACAAAGATCGTCTTTCACTTGAGTGATTTTCAGATTCCAAGATATTCTACAATCAACAAAAAGAAGGGGGTTCGTTTTACAATTATAGCTATCTCCTTTTAAAAAATATAAATTAATTTAGAGCCATTCTCTTGGATCCATTAGTTCTATTTTTAATTTTAAATTTAAATTTGGTGCTTATTAATGTGTTTTCTATGAATTTTTCAAATCAGAATGTGTCTTGAGCCAACTTTTACCACTTTCTCTATTTTTATTTGTCACAAAAGAGTTTAAAGTAGAGCCTTCAATTAGTGATGGAGAGTTGGAGTTGGAAATGTTACATTGAATTTTTGTGATTTGAAAAGGATAGAAATTAGAAAAATATTGAAATTTTCAAATAGATTATGGAACTTTACTGTGCTACTAGAGGCATATAGATCAATCAAAAAATAATTATCCATTACTTGAAATGAAAATTGAATGACAAACAATAATATTATTCTACTCTCTTCCCTCTATATTACATATGAAGGGAAAAGAGATCAATCTAAAAAGAATAGCCATTCCTTGCAATGGAACTATAGTGGATAAGCAATAACATTATGCTACTCTCTTTCCCTTGAATACATATGAAAGGAAAAATGGTATATGAAGGAAACAAATTTGGATTAAATTTAAAGCACAGTGACTCACACTAAAAGGATTGGTAATGGTTGATTTTCAAGGTAGAGAAAATTTGAAATGGTTAATATTCAAGATGCAGAAAAGGCTTACCAATGGCTCTTAGTACAAGGCTGACTGATGTATTAGCAACTAGTATGTCAAATTAGTTTCATATTCATTTGATAAAAGTAGAAAGAATAGAGGAATTGTTTTAGATAAATGCAAATAAATCTGAAAGATATGTATGTTTAGGGAGTAGAAAACATCTTCCACTTTTCAACAACATTGGCTATGATAAGTGTGTCATTTCTTGTCTCGTTTATCTTGATTGTCTTGAAGGAAGAGATCCTTCAAATGATGAGTGAAGAAAGATTTCGCAAATAATTCTCACGAGTAGTGAAGAAAGGTTTCCCATATAATTCTCAAGAATTCATCTTTCCATTGCAACACCCAAGAGTGAAACAATCACTTGAATTTTTTTACAACAAGAATCTTAATTCAGAATTCAAATCTCCTCATTTAGAATTCCAAGCTTCTCAAGGTTCAAGAGATTTTGGAGGCAACTTGATATTAGACTTAGTTTCCCAATCTTCCTTATGCAATCCTCTATCAGCATTATTTTATTGCAATATTTACCATTAATATATGGAATTCAACAATATCCCAAATTATAGTAGGAAACATTCGAAGATTAGAGTTCCTTCCCAAGGATAGGTGAAAAATCATGTCAAAATTCAAGCACATCCATGGATTTGAAGTCAGTTTGAAAGTTCCTACTCTACAATCAAAAACATAATTGAAATGCCTTTAAACTTAAGGAGTAATATTTGCAATGGTTACCCTATTAAGTTGAGTTTTAATAAATTCAATACTAAAATGGTTAAACTATTAGTGTATCTTAATGACAGAAAATTTTATCACAAAATAAAGGTTCATTTTACTTGAGAAAGCATAATATATTGCAGTTAAGAATGAAAATATATTTTTATATATAATTTAAGTCAAGGGAATTGACTCTAAAAAACCAATAAGTTTATCACTATAGGAATCCATGTGTACACGTATACTTTCCACAACTATTTGGAGATCGATGTAAACCATGAAAAGAAGACTGAATGAACTAAATTGTGTTCTGTGTCTGAAATTGTTAACCCATATCAAAAGAGTGGTAAGTAAGAATGTATCCCACCACTATAGCTTAATTTAAAATTCTAAAAGTCACTAGCCAAACTTGAAAATTTTGAACTATAGATCTCGTACCAGAGCCAGAGGGATACAAAATGTTTTTCTTCTCCTCGTAAATTATGTAACCAAAGAAAAATGGTAAAAAAAACACCCTAATCAAAATCCTTCTTCCAATCATCCACTTCACTCGAAGAGTATTTATTTGGATTCTCATAAGATGATGAAACTTTAGTGGAACCCATAGATGTTAGAGTCTTGGAAGATTGTTGGGCTACATTAGTTGATGAAGTCTCTCATTCATTATATTTCTCAAGAGATCCCTATTGATTTCTTCTTGTTAAAATAGTATTTCTCTAGAATTTCCAAAATTGCGTCAATACTTCAACACTTGACGAATCCTCCCCTCATGAATCCTCCATACACACAGTTTGTTGTTGATTTTTAATTTATTTCCATGCATTAGCCTTTTCTCTTCTCCCATCTTATGTTGCCCAGGCATTATGGTTAGGAAATCCACCATTATGAAGGACTATAATAACACTTCGATATATAGAAGCATGATCAACACATCTAAGAGAAATTGAAGCTCTCTCAGGATCTGTAAATATGGATAGTGCATTGTTGTCATTTAGTCATACAAGTTACACTCAACTCCAAATCTAAAAATAAGGGAAATCACTTCTACTTCTCTTGGTAAATCAAATAATGCAAGGACGAGCCTAGGATCCTATTGATGCCTCGAAAATCGCTACAACAACACTGGGGGATAACCACCCGGTCCTGACCTTAAAGCAACTCCTTTTCTGTTTGGTGTGGTGGCTCTGACTGGTTTAACTAGGTCTAGTTACCTTCTCCCTATCGCTATTGGTTTATTATATATCTTTAACTACCAATAGATGGGGATATCAGATCACTTCTTCTTGTTGAGCAGGCAAGAGAATGACCCTTAAGCTGATTTGGGTTGAACCAAACCACAACCAAAGTTTTGTCTCTTCAAGAAGAGGACTTAAAATAATATATAAATTACTCTAAATGCAATTTTATTCCATAATGCAAGCAAAAGAAACTAATCTAAATCCTATCTTAATTAGGAAGATATAGATCTAACCCAACTAAGAGCAAGATAATTAAAATATTAGGATTTAAACATGTCTTGCTTATAATGAATATCAAGTTAATGAAGTAGTTCAATTAAGTGATATTATGGATATCAAAACAAATCCTATTGAGACCTATTAACTGAAATAATAAACCAACAACATTCTAGGAAGTAGTTCACAAAAATGATATTGATTATCAAATCAATAAATCCAATAATTAAACAATAATATGCAAAAATAGTTCATAACACATTACTATTTAATAAATCAGTTTTATAAAATAGATTTCTGACTAAGTAGTTACTCAGAAATCAGAATTTATTCCATAAGAACAGAGATACATAATAACAACATTGAGACAAATTACCCATACTGACAATAGTGCACAAACATGAATAAAATGACACATTCTTGTTACCATAAAAATGAAACTGATATTTGAAACGGTAGTATAAAAATACCAATTTATTGCATCCATTTCTCTGACCTTGGTCTCCAACAGTCCTTTACATGGCTTGAACTTCTGCCTTCAAAACAAGAGCCACAATAGTGCAAACTCTGCCCCTCATACATAATTCAAAATACAAAAGAAAAATCCTCAATAATCCCCAGATCTGAGATTTTCTCTCCTCTCTCCTACAACTCTAAATTCATATTACAAAAGTGCTTTCAAAAGTCTAAAATTGCAGAGGAGAGCAGCCCCTCATTACATTCTGCAATCTATTATTTATACTATTTGTGAAGGAATTCTTGAGAGGAAAGTTTGTTAAGAGAAATCTGTCAAATCCAATTTTATTTGCTCAAAATTCCAATCTTTAATTGTTGGAGCCTTCTCATTGATTGAGATCCTTTTCTCCATATTTCTTTTCCTGTTTTCTTGCAAAAAGAAATCAAAATAAATTAAAATGCAATCAACAAAATATCATTTCTGGCATTTAAAACAAATCCAATCAAACTCTATTTAAATAAATAATTGAAAGTAAAATATAAGCTCTCTATTGATGCCTGAGATGATTTAATTGGCCAAAAATATCATTGACGAGCGAATCTGCAATTAGAAGAGGCTTAGGCAAATGAAAATAAAACTCAGAAAATTGATTTTGTTTTTTAAAATTCGGAGCTTCATCTTCTGCCTGACGTTTGACCCAATAAATGACCAAATCTGTTAGTGAAACCTCCTCAGAAATATACTCCTTGATTTTATCTTTCCAATGAGCTGTTCTGGGCCTCATTTGGCTAAGTAAAACTCAATCTATGGGCCTCCAAAGTTGGTGAGTCAATGATGGCACAATTCTAGAATTGCTGTTGCTGGGCTAAAAATCAAAATTCTAGTTAAAAATCTAATCTTAAATTAGAATTCTAATAAATTCTAATTTATTAATCTAACCAAACTAATTATAATAAACTATTTATAAATTAATTAATCTAAATAATTTAATAATAATTAAATTTTAATTTAATTAATTAATTTTTATATATTAATTAAATTAATTAATTTAAAATTTATTATTTAAATATTAAAGTTTTAAACTAATAAATAAAAAATAAAGAAATACAAACTAACTTATATTACCTTTATTCACTCCATACCTCTTTCATAACTACCATTCCACGTTACTCATACGTATGAGTAATTTATTAAACTAAA
This sequence comes from Pinus taeda, assembly GCA_000404065.3. Lineage (NCBI taxonomy): Eukaryota > Viridiplantae > Streptophyta > Pinopsida > Pinales > Pinaceae > Pinus > Pinus taeda. Next base: position 9,355 of record APFE031491851.1, on the reverse strand, counting down.
CCAAACCCAAAACAAGTTAATGCTTCATGCCCTTTTTGCAATCGGCAAATCGGGGAGGTGTCGGGGTTTTAGATATGTATGCAGTGGAAAATTCCTGATCCGATAAACAATATCCAATGTGATATAATAGAACTTTTGTTTAATCAGTGATCGGCATCGGGAGGTGTCGGGGGTTCATTAAACTTGTCACATATGAAACCTCCGATACGATCTCTCGATTACGAAATAAGTTTTATATATATATATATATATATATATATATATATATATTAAATTTTAATTAATTATATATTAATTTTCAATTCAATTAAGATTTAATTATCATTTTTTATTTTGATTTTATTTAATTAAATTTAGTTAAGTTGTGAAATTATCTAAACTATAGCCACTTGAAAAATAAATAAAAATAATAAAATAAATTACAGTGATTTGGATGTTTGGGTTTTCGAGATTAGTGATCTATTTTGAAAATTAGAATAAATTACTAAAATCCCGATGTTTCATGATTTGGTTGCATAACTAGAAATGAAAAACTGTTAGTAAAAACTCACTATGGGTTAATATTTAAAATGAATGCATTATTGAACTAATCTATTTACAAAATGCAATATTGTACATTTTATGCATTTTTAACCCAGACTAGATAAATGATGAGACTTCAAAGGAGTACCATTTTCAAACCAGTTGACCAAATAAGGAAAAACAAGCATCAATGGGAAGCTTATAAAAAATCGATTTTAACAAAGCAATCAAAACAAGAATCCAAAGAAAATGAAAAATTAACGAAAGTGTAGGGCAATCAACTAAATAAAAATCCAAAAAGCTGTTTAGCTAAAATTTTTATAGAAAACGTCCCCATTATTTGAGTTGAGAAATTCAGTAATGGGGGGTTTGTGTTTTCACCACAACAATGGTGACACACGGGAGAAGAACCAGTTATCTCTATTTGATATGAATGAGATTTTCCAAAAATTAAAGTAAAAATAATTAAAGAAGAGAGAATTATGCTTGACTAGGTTTATCATTATGAATAAAAACCAAAATCATCTAACTTATCATTTTTCTCAAAATTTCTCATAAATTAAAATGTTTCAAAACTCTATATCAGTCATTAATTAGTTGAACAGATAAAGTAGGGGTCAGTTTACAGCTTAGCTTTTAAAATATACTCATTTGTCACAGGTAGAGCCACTGCTGCCACCAAGCATCTATAGTCTCGACAGAGTTACCTTTTAATCATCAGTGATTCAGAATCCCATTTCTTTAAGAATTATTGACCTAGAGATAAATCCATTTATATATGTATTATCATTATTATTATTTTTTTTTTGATAAATCTTAAAAGCCATTGTCCTGGTTTGGTGGCTAGATAGATGACAATGCCATTCACTGGTTATAATTAGACTGAACAAGTTGGCTCGTGATGAGACCCCTTGTCTTATAATTGTTGGCAACCATAAGCCATTACCCTAGTTTATTTAGGAGTATTGGTAATGTGAGCCTATTTTTCCCTTATGATCATGGTAAGCAGGCTCATGATGAGACCTCTTATCTTTTAAGTTTAAATATACTTCTGGATCACACTCTAGAAAAATAAGACTTTCTAGGACAGGGAGAATCATTGACTCCTTAAGAGTTAAGAATGACAATTTCAGAGTTAAAGGTGCTTTGCTGTAAAGTGTCTTTACTTGGTTATAAACAACTTTTCTTGACTGATAATAAAATTTTGAAAGATTTTAATAAAATTTTGAAATCTCAAAATGATTACAATTTCGATGAAAAAGAAATTTCTCCATATTTTATGATACTTTGCCAACTTTTCTTGATTGGTAATCCCTTCCTTAAGTATGTCTACCTTTATAATAAGAAAATCAAACTTCACTAAGAGATTTAAGAAAAAGCTAATAGGTGACTATTAACAATTTTTATTCATGTATGCTGACCATTGTTAGGTAACAAGTAGGTCTTCCATATAAATAATGGCAAAGTCACCAAAATCAAAATTGAAATCCTAGGGAAAAGAATTCTTATGTTAAAATGCGAAAGAAATCAACAAACAAAAATAAAAATGAAGAAATCTTAAAAATGGAAAGGAAAATCCCAGTTTCGAAAGATAAACTCAAACAAGAATGTTTGTACCAATGTCTCAACAATATGAAGAAAACAAAATTAATGGCGTAATCATTTCTTCTTATGTCGAGATTTAGAAAAATCATACTTTGCTGGGTTGTAAATGCTTTAGGCTTTTTGGATAGCAGCGACGATAAAATTCAGCCACAATGAAAACCTTCTGTCTAATATTAATCTTCTTGTTTCAAAGCATCATCTTAATCATTTTCTAATAAAATGAATGCTTAAAGAAACAAACTAAAGGTTCAGAAACTTCCTGGTGTAGCTGTTTCAATGAAGATTATCGCTGCTTATTAAAATAAAGCCAGGAGAAAAGTATAGGACTTCGAAAATATGATCTGGCAGAGGATTGGAAGCTTTTATGAAGAGCTGCAAAATAGATTTTTATATCAGCATAATTTAAAAACAAACATGAAAGTAAATTAACGAAATGGGAATTAATGAAAGTGGGTACGTGAATCTTAACATTGGAGAATTTCTTTTGATCTTACTTGAAAGGTATTAATTTCTCCGAACTATCTGACTTCTTATTTTAATTAAAATAAAAACATAAAGAAGTCAAACTAACCAAAATCCTATAACCCAAAATCATTATTTATTTTATTTAAACTAAAGTAAACAATAAAATGCAAAAATGGAATGCTTAATGTTCAAGGGAAAACAAATTAAAACCAATGCATGAGAAATGAGAATGAGAATTTGCAGTAATGACTGTTTCTCAAAATATTATAAGTTCCATATAAACTCCATGATTTTATAAATTGTCCAGAATCAAGACCAAATCTAAGATGATAAAATTTAAATATGAAGATAGAGAGGTCTTTGAATTCCATTTTTAATTATGGAATTATATATTTAAAACTGAAATATTTGAGAAATCAAAATGATTTAAATATGCTGCAAATTGGTCATTAACTACTTTCTTACCATAGTGGTTACCCAAGGTTGCTTTTAAAATAACACATCACCGTATCGGATGATTTGCATCACATATCTCTTCACCATGCTTGAATTTTAATTTGCAAAACTTCACTTTTGTTGCTATGCCATATATCGATTAAATGTTAATATCTCAAAGGCATGCATTGGAAGCTATCGCATCGGATATTACAATAAAAAATTGCCGATAAGAACATGTGCAATGAAATGAAGTGATCACATCATTAAAGAAATATTATATCAGGGATTAGAGAATATTTACGTTCGGCTTCCCATGTCGCAAAATGCACATCATAGATTCGGAGATGTGATGTGAGCATAAATAAAAATGCGGTTGCGATATCGGCGATTGCTAATCAATGATTGGCGAACTTTTGGTACCCAATGTAACACAATATGATTCTTACGATGCCGACATGTGATGAATGACGTGGCTAATCGGCGATCGGAAATCGTTGTGATCAGCAATCGGCGCGATCGGCAATCTTAAACACATGATATAACAATTTTTGATATGCTGATATGCGATGAAGAGTGGACCCGATAATTTTATGATCAAAATTTAATAACATATCGGATCCAAGACATCGTCCCTTTAAAATTATGCTCTTACTTTTATTGCGATTGAATGGACACGATATTTTATAAACTTGATTTGAATTTCATATTGGATCGAGAATTATGTGGTCATCGTAATATCGGTAAAGTCATTTATCGAAGATCAACGATTCGTAATGATGGAAGTATATTCAACTACAAACCTCCGATATGCAAAATGCGATATGACATATGAGCGAGTTAATACATCGAAGATTTTTTATTAAACAATTTGTTATCAAAAATGCTAAAAGCTACTTCTGATGAAATATTTCAATACAAATGGTTGTGAAGTGGATGATGTAATATCGGAATGAAATTATTGACGAAGATGAGCGGGATGGTAGTATTGCGAATATTTTCATTGAAGTATCAGCAATATGAAAATCAAGTTGAATCTTATGATATTGCTTGAAATTTCAATTGGATTTTCTGATGGTTGAAAGCAAAGTTAAAGCTGCTCAAATTCGAATGAATCACAAATAAATTGCCTTGAACCTGTTGAAAATTTTAAGTGAGTTTGCTTCTTACTTCAAATTTTGAAAACAAATGAAAACCTGCAACTAAAACAGAACAAAAAAAAAAAAAAACTAAGGAAAAGATAAACTAATGATAGATGAAAATGATCTTGTAAATGCATACTTGGAAGGAATTTGTCTGTAGATTTTACCTTATGAATCTTTAAATTCTTTCTTCGATTTATCAAAATTTTGACTTTGTTCAAAATCATCTCATCATTTATTCTAAATTTAAGTGTGCAATCAGCCTGAATAAAATCTCTTTATTCATGTTCAGGAAATATAAAATTTACCAGAAATAAATATGAAAATAGTCTTCCCTTTTGAATTGAAACAACAATTTATTATCTCTGCTTATTCCGAATAACTTGAGAAGAATCTGTATTGTTATAGTGACTATTCAATAAAGCCTTTAGTAAATGAATATGATGCGTATTGCAACTAAAGGTCAAAATGGGATAAAGCCACTAATTGTAATATACAAAATATCAAAACAGATTCGAATATGTGCACACAACAGAATGGACACCCTTAGCAAATTTCGAGGAAGATAATATGAACTTCATATGATTACCGCAAACGGTTAGACTGACTAATAATGATTGAATTAGAATTAAGCTTATCATAGACAGTCATACATTTCATGGGATAATGAGATTATGAAACTTTTATATCCTTAAAAGCTTTATCATATAAATTTCAAAAGAAAATCTTAAAAAAAAAATCTCGAAATGAAGAAAAGTGGCTTTGAGGAAATCGATGCCAAGTGCAACCTTAACTGACTTTAATAAAGACATTATTCAAAATAGGCAGAGTAGAGTTATTGTTGTAAGAAATTTTAAAAGGAAAGCAAGAATTAAAACTTTCTAATAAGGAGAAAATCTTTCAATGAACATGCATGAGAAGGCTGATTGCTTTGTTTTATTTTTTAATCTACAAAAATGTTAAAAACAAATTAACTATACAAAACAAACTAACTACATTAATTCTACCCCTATTCTAAACATATACATGTAAATGACTAGGTATAGTCATATTTTCAGTGTAGCCATTTTCTCATTTTAATTGCTGCATGTATGTAGAGTTCAAATGTTAGTAATAAAAATACAAATCTAATTAAACTAAGAAAATTAAATATGAAATCAGAATGTACAGTTATTGTTAGCAAGTTAATTAAAATCTCGTTCTCTTGAAATTTTCTTTCCAATTGAATACTAATTGGATCATAGAAATCTGGATGGATTTCTATTAATAATTGGAAAATGTTCAAAAGAGGAGATGAAAGGCCAAATTATATATATGAGTTTTCAAATTCAAAGGCCTGGAAAAAAATGTTAGTGTTATGTACAAATATTAAATTATTGACAATCTTCTGCGAAGGGAAACTTGTCAAATATTTTTCAAATGAATTAATGAAAAATGGATGGAAATCTTTCAAATGAGATGGAAAATTATTAATTAAATTGAATTTCTGGCCATATTGTAAAAATGCATTCTCTTGTTGATATCGCCTTTGAGAAGATAGAAGCTTTTGATAAGAAATGAACATCAATTGACATTGACATGTTAACAACTTTTGATATTCATGGTTATAACATGAAACTTCGATTTCCCAATAATGTAATTCATCAATTGAGCATTTGATAATAAAGTGCTCAATATGGCAGCGTAAAGTGTTTAAATTTTGAAAAATAAAATCAAAAAATAAATCTAAATGTAAACAAAATAAGTGAGAAAACAAAAATAAAATGAAATCACTATTCTTACAACTAATGTTACAGCATAATTGGGATCATTTTGAAATGATTTCTTGTTCACAAGGATTGGCCAGAATTACGTAATTTGAGTAATTTTGAATTCCAACTTGTGAATTAGGAAACGAATTATGATTATGAGCAGGAATGAGAGCTTGATCATGATATCAATCATAAATTGGAATGTTTTCTTGAATGGTGAAATCATGAAGATAATTTGCTATTCTAAAATGAAGATAGGTTGGAATAATTTCTAAATTAAAATGTTCCTCATTCTCAGGTGTTATCTGAATTTTATTATAAGGATTATCTTGAGAAAAATAGAAATCAACATCCTCAATGTCAGCGTAATTATCATAAATGACCTCACAAGATTCTCTAGAATTCCCTTTGATCTCATTCAATATATCAAAACAAGGAGGAACAAGAATTTCATGTTCATTAATGGTAAAAGAATGATCAACAACTGTTTCTCTATCTTGATATAAACTTATTGGTAATTCATTGAGATCATCCTCTTTATCTTTTGAAACATCATTAATACCAAGAGGGGAAAAATTACCATTATTAAAAATATCAGGATAAAGGGAAAAATGTGAACCTGAAACAATGTATTTTAAAAGTGTCTCTATTTGACAACTCTTGTGCATTCTATTCACTATAAATTTCGGATTCAAAATCATTCCTTTGTGCGCTCATGCTTTCTTGAAGAATGTTGTTTTGCTGCTTTGATTTCGGCATTTTCTCATCATGGAAAAATTCAGAAATTTGTACAACAACTTGCATGTTACTATTTACTTTGATTGCTGCTTGTACTTGATGATTTGCAATCCGATTTTCTAAATTCACTGTAGAGTATCTTTCAGATTTCAAGGCGGTTTTTTCTTCAAAATTGTTGGTGTTGTCTTCTTGCATTTGAATGGAAATATTTTCCAAGCTTTGTGGAACCACTTCATCATAATTTATTTGCACATCCAAATTTGGATTCTCATTTATATTGGGAGGGGATGGAAAAAAGCTTGAATTAATTTCATATGGATTGGAAATGGGTGGAAGAGAACAAATATATTCAAACCAATCTAATGATTCTTCTTCCGTAGGTTTATCTTCAACTTTAAATATTAAACAATTCAAGTGAAATCGAATATTAAAATCTTTAACAGACTCATTTTCAAATCTTCGTAGATATTCAATTTCTTCACATACATGTTCATAATCATAGATGTCAAATTTACAAATGAAAATTGTAACAAATTGATCCCAGCTACGAATTGAGGCAACTGGAAGAGTTCTACACCAGTTTCTGGCTTTTGCCCCGAATGTGAGAGTAAAAATTCTGCATAAAATGCCTTCATCAATTCCTTGAAAATCATAATTTAAAACATTTTGAATAAATTGAAAGACATGATTAAAAGTAGAAGAATTTCTCTTACCATTGAATTTTACCTGAGACAAGAGTCTTACCACCTCGGGTGGAGTATTGGAAGATGCACGTCCATCGATACAACTCCAAATTGGAAGTTTAGGAGGAGCCATCGTGATTGCATAGAATGTTAAAATTGAAAATAATCCAATAGACAAAAAGTCTACGGCCCTCCTTCTAGCGCCAAAAGTGTTGATGCCTCGAAAATCGCTGCAACAACACTAGGGGATAACCACCCAGTCCGGACCTTAAAGCAACTCCTTTTCCGTTTGGTGTGGTGGCTCTGACTGGTTTAACTAGGTCCAGTTACCTTCTCTCTATCGCTATTGGTTTATTATATATCTTTAACTACCAATAGATGGGGATATCAGATGACTTCTTCTTGCTTATCAGGCAAGAGAATGACCCTTAAGCTGATTTGGGTTCAGCCAAACCACAACTAAAGTTTTGTCTCTTCAAGAAGAGGACTTAAAAGAATATAGAAATTACTCTAAATGCAAGTTTATTCCATAATGCAAGCAAAAGAAACTAATCTAAATCTTATCTTAATTAGACAAATATAGATCTAACCCAACTAAGAGCAAGATAATTAAAATATTGGGATTTAAACATGTCTTGCTTATAATGAATATCAAGTTAATGAAGTATTCAATTAAGTGATATTATGGATATCAAAACAAATCCTATTGCGACCTATTAATTGAAATAATAAACCAACAACATTCTAGGAAGTAGTTCACAAAAGTGATATTGATTATCAAATCAATAAATCCAATAATTAAACAATAATATGCAGAAATAATTCATAACACATTACTATTTAATAAATCAATTTTATAAAACAAATTTTTGAGTAAGTAGTTACTCAGAAATCCGAAATTATTCCATAAGAACATAGATACATAATAACAACATTGAGACAAATTACCCATATTGACAATAGTGCACAAACATGAGTAAAATGACACATTCTTGTTACCATAAAAATGAAACTGATATTTGAAACAGTAGTATAAAAATACCAATTTATTGCATCCATTTCTCTGACCTTGGTCTCCAACAATCCTTTACATGGATTGAACTTCTGCCTTCAAAACTAGAGCCACAATAGTGCAAACTCTGCCCCTCATACATAATTCAAAATACAAAGGAAAAATCTTCAATAATCCCTAGATCTGAGATTTTCTCTCCTCTCTCCTACAACTCTAAATTCTTATTACAGAAGTGCTTTCAGAAGTCTAAAATTGCAGAGGAGAGTAGCCCCTCATTATATTTTGCAATCTATTATTTATACTATTTGTGAAGGAATTCTTGAGAGTAAAGTTTGTTGAAAAGAAATATGCCAAATCCAATTTTATTTGCTCAAAATTGCAACCTTTAATTGTTTGAGCCTTCTCATTGATTGAGATCTTTTTCTCCTTATTTCTTTTATTGTTTTCCTGCAAAAAAAAATCAAAATAAATTAAAATGCAATCAACAAAATATCATTTCTGGCATTTAAAACAAATCCAATCAAATTCTATTTAAATAAATAATTGAAAGTAAAATATAAGCTCTCTATTGATACCTGGGATGATTTAATTGGCCAAGACTATCATTGACGAGCGGATCTGCAATTAGAGAAGGCTTGGGCAAATGAAAATAAAACTCAAAAAATTGATTTTGTTTTTCAAAATTCGGATCTTGATCTTCTGCCTGATTTTTGACCGAATAAATTACCAAATCTGTTAGTGAAACCTCCTCAGAAATATACTCCTCGATTTTATCTTTCCAATGAGCTGTTCTGGGCCTCATTTGGCTAAGTAAAACTCAATCTATGAGCCTCCAAAGTTGGTGAGTCAATAATGGCACAATTGTGGAATTTCTGTTGTTGGGCTAAAAATCAAAATTCTAGTTAAAAATATAATCCTAAATTAGAATTCTAATTAATTCTAATTTAATTAATCATAAACCTAATTAATCATAAACCAAACTAATTAATAAGAAACTATTTA
>APFE031491848.1:0-23577 GCA_000404065.3 Pinus taeda | reverse complement strand
TTACCACCTCCTATGTTTATAGGTGAATATTTTGATCATTGGGTAATCAAGACGTTAACTTTCTTCAAGCAAAAGAGTCAATTGAGTATGAATACAATAACCCATATAATGCATTATGTGATGTTTTAGCATTGAATTTTATAAAACAAGCATTGGATGAGAAGTGTGTCTGCAAGGTAGAAAAAGCTACAACTTCCAAGGAAGCATGGAAGTTCCAGGAAGCGGAGTTTGGTGCAAGGGGGCGTGACATGCAACATCAGGTTATGTCAAAAGAAAAGAGCTCACTCGCAGATCTGAGAGTATATGAGCAAGACTCTTAAGAGAAAAACAAAGCTTGGAGAACCCTGCTGAAAAGTGGATGATGGTTTTCGATACCATAAAATTGAAACCCATTATGCAAGCATGCATATGGATGAAGAAGTTGCAACAAATATTACACAGATAGAAGTTGAAGCCTCTATGTGTGAAACATAGCAAGAGAAAATAAATATTGAAGAAATCCAATGTAATATGGATGATGCAGATGATTTTAAATCCCACTGTGATGAGACACATGTCGATGATGATTGCAAAGTTATAAGTGAATGTGTGAATCTAGCCGCAGTTGATGGATTTGGTGAAGTTGAAATTGTCAATGAATTTGACAATGAGCACATGCATGCTTAGATATCCCACCATGGTGGGGATGAACATTATGTTGATGATATGTGAGGTTTCCTTTTTGAAGTAGGTATTGATTATGCCAACATGGTAAGCACAATATTTGATGAAACATTGAAGGGTGAAGCTACCATTGTAGCAACAATATATGAAGCAGTTGAAACTGCTCATGAAACAATATGTCATCTTATAACAGCTAATGATCAAGAACATGATAAAGTGATTGAAGAGTTTTTGATGAGAATACCCACTAACAACATAACAGTGGAAAACAACCTTCATGCAGTTGAAAATAAGGCAGATGTAGAGCAGGAAGCTCTCACTGAAGGGAGTCATATTAAATATGTTTTTAACATTGTTTTCGAATATGCAGGTGTTCAAAATAGCATGGGAGCAGAAGTTGAAAGAAGGGTTGTTAATAAACTTGATGCAGATTTGAAGCTCATTGAAGAATGGATGTAGAAACCAATAAAACAAATTGATGCGACTCTTAAAGCATCAATTGGAATAAAAGAATTGAATTAAATGGTGAATAATGATCTTGAGTGTGCAGATTACAGGAAAAAAGCAGTAGTATGTGATGATGAAGGTGAAAATAATGATATAGATGTTTTTGAATCCAAAGATCAATGCATTGAAACCATTTTTCAGCAATGGAGTCAAGAAGAGATAAGATGTTTCTATCTAGAAATATGGCAGAAAGAAAGTCGGGAACATGAAGCATAAGAAGCGAAGGAAAGAAGACAGTTTGAAGATGCAATATTATGGCATCAGTCCATGGTTGAATGGATATTTGAAGAAGAAGATGTAGTAGACAAGATCAAATTGTGTTTGAGTGGTTGAGTCAAGTCGAGTTAAGTGATAGACGACATTGAGTGTGTGGTTCAATGTGGTTGCATGTCAAGATATTTTAGGCAAGTAGCTAGTTGGAAAAGGTTAAATACCCTTCACCGGGTTCATTGTAAGTATCAAGTTTTCTGTGATTAATAAAAGAGCCATAGATCATGTCTTATGTGTGAATTTGTGCACTGTCTCCTCTTCCTTTCCAACACATTTAACATTTTAAATCAAAGTTCCGAATCAAAAACATAACAACTTATACTATAAAAGTGAAGAAGAGAGTGGAAACATATTTTCATAATAATAATAGAATTTGTTATGTAAATGATTTGATGAATTATTCATCATTGAGGAATAGAGCGAGAGAATAAGCGGTACAAGAAGTTTTCATGGGAAAATAATAACTTCATGTCATTACCGTAGTGGTTTGATGTGCCTATAGGAAAAATACAATGGACCATAACAGATAAATTGATGAGCACACTTCATCATTATAATATGCATGAACGTTAAATGTAGTCCGTACTTCAAAATGTTATTATAAATCCATTGTGTCCATCCTATTAGTTGAAGGATTCGATACACTTTATGTAAGTAAAATCTTTCCCTTCAACCCAAAATTTTGAACGAATACTAAGCAAGACTTACCTACATACAGAGTTAAAAAAATATATACCAAGCATATATGCAGAACTCACATTATATGCAAAACCATGACAATTAATGGTTGTATTTTACTTGAATGGATCATAAATATAGTCTCCATATTTAACAACTATGCAAAGAGTTGAACTTGAGTATGCTATCACTAGCTCAAATGGATGAAAATTAAATCAACGCTCCAGCTAATGTTTTCATACAAGGCTATTGAACAAAGATGATGTTACATATGCTTTGTTACAGTGAAACTGCTCCGAGAGGTGGGAAACATGTTCTAATGGTTCCCACACTCCTGGGGGGTTTGGAACTATATGGGAACATTAGCTTTCTAGCAGGAGCTTGAATGGGAACTTCAGAAAGTTTCAGGAGGTTTGAAGATTGTTTTTTTTGGTTTCGACATTCCCCGAGATTGGGGAATAGAAAGCCTCTAGAGAAATATGTTGTACTGTCCACAAAACATGAGCTTAAGTTGAAACCTTTGTAAGAAGAAAGGTCACATACATCGTTAACACCGATATCCTTAATTGAGAAACTTGAGCAATCTCTTGATGGGTTAAGGAAGCATGTGGCACCTTGATGTAAGGGTGATATATGGGATGTCATGTTGATGAGTATTATGTTATTGTTTATGTATATATATAACAGAAGATTATGTGTGCATATTGTATGTGGCACTCAATTCTTAAACATTATAGTTATTTTTTCTCTTAAGAATAATTAGATAAACATATGTAAAATTGTTCCTTTGTATTTTTAAGCTAGATTGTTTCAAAGACTGGCTATGTGTTAGAAAAATGATAATGAAGTTGACATTTTATATATATATAAGGGAAAGGCTCAGGGAAGAAAGACATCCAGAGATATATTTATTTTTAAAGAGAGATTAAATTCAATATTACTTTTGATATTATATAATTTAGAAAAATTATCTATATATATATATATTATTATATATTAATTATTGCTCTTGATTAGCCATTTCCTCTAAATTTTGAAGAAACTTGGACAGCCATACCCAAGTTCCTAACGTTCCCACATTCCAAAAACTCATATTACATAGTATATATGCTATTAATAATCTATACCATCAGAATTCTATAACCATAAGGAGTCCACTATGGACACGCTTCTAGACAAATAATATCCAACAAAACACACATATTAGGTTATTATGGTTCTTATGTAACTAAAATACACATACAATTCATATTAGGTTATTATTCATATTAGGTTATTATTGTTCTTATGTAACTAAAATACACATATAAATTGTACATATATGGTTTTGTGATTATAAATTTTTAATTTGTTGGTTACTTACTTACTATAATATCACAATCATCACAACATATTGCCTTCTATTTAAAAAAAAATACAATCACCAAATATCTTTTATCAAGGCTTAGTATATAGTCAATACTAACATTTTGATTTATATTTCTAGGTATAATTATACATGGTCATCCTAAGCGTAGATGGAACATATTTTTTTATTCATTTGCATTAGTTCGCAAGACGATATGCTATTGATATAAATATCATTATCATGAATATCAATGAGTAAAGATTACTAATATTTATCACAAACCACTAACAAGGAATTATCTATATATATTGAAAGAAATAAGGGGTATTATATTGGATAAAAATGAAAGTAATCACATGCAATGACAAATGATAGTAGTGGATCATGAGGTGGGGCTGATTGAGAAACATATGGGCATTTCTCTGGATTTACACTACTCTCTAGATAACAAGGAGGAACTAATATCCACGAAATCTACAAATTTAGATAATTCTTCTTGATTTGTTTCATGATATTTTTCTCTTAGTTTTTATGTACCTAATTTTTGCTTTTAAATTTCTTCAAGGTCACAAAGCTCCATTGTTTAGCATACGTATTCTGAGTTTCAATTTGCTAAGCAAACTTTTGTTGTCTTTTTTATTGAAAATTTTTATTGAAAATACTGAAATTCTTGGTATCATCGGGTTTTCCTTATGACCAACCATTCCAATTTCCATAAGAAAAATAAGTATATATCTTTTTCGATAATTAATCATTTTATCCTTACAAAATTATTTTATTATTACTTTACATTAATTATGCAAGATAATTCATAACATATATCGAATTTTTTGTTTTTCATATTAAAATTAGTGTAAATCTTTTACGAATATTTTATAAATAAGTGTGTTTTCTTTTGGAATAAACCTTCTAAAATTTTAATTTAATTATCAATAATTATTAGGTGGGTGACTAAAGATCTAATATCGATAGAATATTCTTAATAGTATACACAAATGAAATGTAGAATTATCTCCAAAGTAGTTTTTCCCTTTTTTCTTTTTTTTTTCAAATTTATTATCTAAAATAATCTCACGTAAAAAAATCCATGATAAAGTGGTGTAAAGAGGTGTAAATCTCCATGGTTAAAAATTTTGTTCCATATTTTTTTAAATGTATAAATGTCTATCTTATATATTGATTATTTCTATCATCAATAATAATAATAATAATAACTATTAAAATTTAATTTATAATTTAGTTGCCAATGGGGCATAGAATAGACAATGATTGGGTGTACTATTATGTCACTCCATGATGTAAAGGTCACATGTTCCAAACTCTATGGGAAAAAATCTAGTCATGTTAAAGGTTGATGTTGCTTAGGCTGAGTGCGATCCCTAACTGATTTTGACGACTTAGATGCCCATGGGTCATGGTTTCTCAAGCCAAAGGTTAAGCCTATTGGAGGACATAGACCACTTGAAAAATAAAAACAAATTATAGTTTAGTTAGTTTTTATGATTTTTTTATTAACAACATGAGAGGTATCATGATGTCAATTTTTTTATACTTATTATGGATTTATATCTATAAACATTTATGTCCATTTAATTTATAGGGTTGTGCGAGTTTTAATATAATGCAATATTCAAGGTCAACAAATTTATCTCGATTTTATCAAATACAATTTAAATGAACTTTCTATTTAGATATATTTTCATTCCATTCAGATTTTAAATTTTAAGTATGGGCTCATTTTGGAAGAGAAGATTAACTTTTGTCTTGAAAGCCATGATAAAAGAGCTAAATGGAAAGTTGTATTTAGGAGACATCCCTAACCTATGTACCATTTTGTTACTCTTATGATCATCAAAGTAATGTCGCAATAAAAAGATTGATCTCTTATGTTGCCTTGTTGACTTTAGAAAAGCTTTGTATGTTGTTCCTTAAGATAAGATTTGAAAGAGGCTAAAAGAGATAATGGTTCCTCCTGATCCGAGGACTGTTGTGATTAGGCTATGCAAATATTATTTCCAAGCTTAGAATGACAGAGGGTTGGTCAGAAAAAATTACATGCAATATCAAAGTTAAGCAAGGATGTCCCTTATCCCCTACGCTTTTTAGCATTTACTTTGATAAGCTAGAAGAGTGTTTGAAAACTACAGGATGTGATAGCTCAAGGCTCATTCATATGGTCATTATTATTCTCTTTTATGAGGACAATATTGTTCATTTAGCTAAGACCCATGACAATCTTGAAAAACAACTTACAATTCTTCAATGTTATTACTCCAAGATGCGTATGATCGTTAATAATGAAAAGACTAAAGTCATGTTAATCAAA
This sequence comes from Pinus taeda, assembly GCA_000404065.3. Lineage (NCBI taxonomy): Eukaryota > Viridiplantae > Streptophyta > Pinopsida > Pinales > Pinaceae > Pinus > Pinus taeda. The sequence goes on along the minus strand of APFE031491848.1, from coordinate 17,785 downwards.
TCCGAAAAGATGAACTATCATAATTTCACTTATGATAATAAATACTTGGAGAAATTTTCTTCATACAAATATCTGGGATTTGTCATTCATCATTAGCTCAACTGGGATTATAAAGGCTATAAAGCTTACTATGAGTTTGAAAACAATTTTAAGTTGATAGATCTTTGGGCATGGTGTAAAAAAAAGTTGTTATTTTAGACTCTTATCAACAGGCTTGTGATTTTGTATAAATGTGAGGTTTTGTGTTTCAATATATCTAGAGAATCATGGAGGAATATTGAACTAATCCAAAAGAAATTTATACCCTACAACCTTAAGATTAAAGGAAAGATTCCCTACCTTATCCTCTCAATTGAAGATGACATTTCCCCCATTGAAAGCATGACTATGACTAGGTATCCCATGTATAATAAGAAGCTATACAACATGGAAGCCAAGAGGTTTCCTAAAATAATTTTTAACTCTAGCATAAACCCCTGCCTCTGGCTCACACGAGACTGGCATAAGGATGACCATTGGCAGGTAAAGAAGGAGATCATCTTGCAGAATAAGGATAATATTAAAAATATTATTACTTCCAAATTTAAGAATAAGTTTTGGGATGATAAGGAGTTAGAGGGAAAAATGAATGCAATGTATTATAAGGAGGTGAACAACCCCAATCTCAAAAATAAATTTATCTTTCTCTGTTGACAAGTGTTAAGAACAATATGAAGATTTCCAAAATAAGAACTAATTTTCATGAGTTGCAAAGTGAATTTAAGAGTTGGTCGATTCCCAAAACTCCTTGGGACAAGAGAGTTTGTCACCTTTGCAATACTAAGTCGGTTGAAGATGAAAATCACTTCCTCCCGGATTGCCCTACTCTTACTCACATCCGTTCTAATTTTCAAAATATTTGCCACACTAACAACTTTGTTAACTTATTAAATTAAAACCATGGAGACCTAGGAACTTTTCTTTCTCTTATTTTCAACCATAAAAATAAAATGTTAAAATAATTCAATTAATCTTTTACTTTCTTAAGGTTAAGTAAATAATATTAGTCTTAATAAACTTTAAGCAATGCCATTATATTATAATTCTATTTAAATGTCATAATTCCATTAGACTTTTATAATTTGAATAGTTATACAATTATTTTATTAATAATTTTTCTCAATATTTTATAAATTTATTCTTATAATTCATATGGAACTTTCCAAATTTAACAATTTCTGACTGCCATTTAAATTATATCTAAATTAAACAATTTCATTTTAATCTTATCATTTCCATTTAGATTATAATATCATTTGAATGTATTACAACTCCATTCAAAATTTATAATTTCATATAAATTTGTTTATTATAAATTAGATTAAAGTGGGAGAAATCTAACTTCAGAACTTTTGTTTCTCCTCTTTTTTTTATCACAGAAATAAAACCTTAAATAATTTCAACTATTGCTTTCTTAAAATCCAATGGGCCATATTATTCTTAATAAATATTAATCATCATAATCATAATTTAAATTATAATTTTATGTAAATATATCATAAATTTAAATTATATTCATTATAATATAAACTATAATTCAGTTGAAATAATTTTGGAAAAGCTTACTGGCTTTCCTTACCTACAATAAATAATTTTGGAAAAGCTTACTCGTTGTATGAAGACATTGCGGAGAAAGAACTTGATATAACCACTACCACTATCACTGAAATACATCATGCCATTCTCACCATTAAACTGAAATAGTAATCTTCAGTTATGATTTCTACGCCAAGGAGGATTCTGATGAGTTACTTCCACTTCCGGTATGAAGACAGAGTTCCATCAACAATGAGTTTTTCCTAAGAATCTGCTTTATTGGTCGCTCGGTCACTGCGTCAGTTTTTTTGTTTTATGTGGAAATATTATTATGTCCAGTGCTTTACAGTTTAGTATAGGTAGATCTTATATAAACATGTTTTTTGTTTTTAATGTGAAAATAGTATTATGTCGAGTGGCATTTTACAGTTCAAGTATAAGGTAAATTTCACATAAATATATGATGAGGCGTTCTACAGGTCAATATGGGAGTAGATTTCAGGTAAATGTAAACATTTAACATGTAATGTTTATAAATAAATTCGATTATGGTAAATAAATAAAATATCTTTTATAAAATTAAAGGCATAAAATACAAAAACTATTTTTTATATTCAACTATATTGGAAAAAAATGTGGCTATATATATATATATTATATATATTATTATCCACATTTATTAATCACATTGGTAAATATAATTATGCTAGTACAAAACCAATCTAATTAAAATATTCTCTAATCATTAATAAATAAATAAATGTATATATAATATAAAATCGATTGTAAATTCTATATGACAATCAAACAGTGTATTTTATTATTACACATAAAATTCAAAATTTTATATTATCATAGAACTATTTCGAATTAACCTTCGTATAAATGAAATGGTTTATTTCTCACACATATATGTATTATCCTAGAAACTCACGTACTCAAGTAGTCCTCTCCGACTATTATTTTAGAACTTCTCTCCTACCCGCTGGTACACACAGATTCACTGAGAAATGAATAAACAATTGCCATTGCTTTGGATGACATATCATGCAATGATCCAACACACTCTTCCTTTTTAGTCCCTTGTTGAAGAAAAGTTGTGTGAATTCTCGAAACTCATATCTTCTGTATAGTTGGAAGTACTACACACCTACATGCAGACACTTAGTCAGAGCATGGGACTACAAGCAAAATTCCTTTTGCATGATTTACTCCCTAATTTGCTCCTTCTTTAACTCCGCAACTGGTTATTTCTTATGCATGATTTACTCCCTGGTTTTCTACTACTTTAACTCCACAACTCGTTAGTTCTTCTGCATGATTTACTCCCTGATTTGCTCCTTCTTTCACTCCGCAAATGACTAGTTCTCTCTAGAACTTGTTGTAAGGGTTGAGTCTTCTCATTGATCAACACTATGGTGCATTACCTTGGGATCTTCACCCAGTAATGCTATATCATGAGTATTGTAACCTATTTTCTAATGAATCATTCTTTTGTTCTTTTGATTTTCTTTTAGTGTTTTTTCTTTGCAAAGTTGTGTGTTCAACCTTTACTAGCTAGATTCATCTATGCAGGATTTCTAACACATTTAGATGCTATCAGAGCCCATAGGTTGATAGATAAAAGGCGCACTAGTACTTTATTTTACAGGTATTACAGCTTGGAGATCGAAGATCGACAGGAAAATGGAGTTTCCCAAAGCATTGATCCTAACACCGTACAACTATCATGAATGGAAGGACCAAATGGCTCGATAACTTCATCAAAAAGGGTTGTACAGGATTACCATGGCTGTAGAAGTGGAACCCGCTTCAGCCATAGAGAAATCCAAGTCTCTCAACTATATGGATGAGGCCCACGGATCCATATGCATGTGCATCTCTCCGAATTATCCGTTTCATCTATCTGCCTGCAATACTCCCAATGAGATTTGGAAAAAGGTTGAAGGACTCTATGGGAAATAGGATGAGATGAAAGGACATTTGCTCAAAGTGGAGTTGTTGTTATTGGATCCACAGAACTATGACAGAATTCAAGACTTCTTCACCAAATATAATGCTTTATTGTTTTAACTCAAGGGTTGTCGAATTGACAAATCCAAGGAGGAGAGTCATCAAGTTCTCTCTATTATTTCAAAGCTCAAACCGAAATACTTCGTTTTTGTGTCTACATTTCATTCAGTAAGGCTCGCAATGGGTAAATCCTACACTATGCCTTCTCTCAAAGAGTTCATGGATTCCCTTACTTTTTAGCAAGATAAACTCATTGGCATGGGGAAAATCAAACCTACAAAAGCGCATGCACTTGCTGTGCATGATGGCAACCACAATAAAAATCACAGATCTAATTCAAATTAGAAAATCAACAGCAAAAAGACAAGGGAAAATCACATGCCCATCAAAAGAAGGAAGGGTACAACATGCCCTTCAATAACACCTTCGGATCAAGAAATGAGAAAGGGAAGAAAGGAAACAGATGCACCTACTGTCAAAGAGGATTCCATCCAAAATCCTCTTGCATGAAGAAACAAATTGACCAAATGGCAGAAATCCTTCAGAAGCACAACCTTGGGGACCACATCCCTCAGGGCGCTAAGAAGAAAACTAAGGATCCGCCACAAGGGAAAGGTAACAATTTTCCTACTTTAGTTGCTATTAATTCTTCCACTGATGCATGGATTATAGATTCTGGTGCATCACATCATATGGCTACTCCAAAGGAAGTCTATTCCTCTTTGGATGCATGCAAAGGACCTCCCATCCTCATGGGAGATGACTCACCTATTGAGGTCACCAGAAAAGGTAGAGTGGAACTTTTACACGGAAGCTTTGAAGATGTGCTTCATGTTCCAAAACTTTCGGTAAACCTACTTTCAGTTTATCAGATCACTCATTCCGGCACCAAAAGGACAGTGGAATTCGCTCCAGATGCAGAGAACATATATGACCTACATAGCAGCGCCAAAATCGCAGCCGGTGAGCTGAACAATGGAGCCAAACTATATACATTTTCTGAATTTATTGAATCTGAATCCACCTTATTACTTACACATGATGATGATAGTAGTAGGCTTTGGCACGAGAGGTTTGCTCACTTAAATTACAGGTATATGTAGTAGCTAAGCAAGCATGAGATGGTGGAAGGCTTACCAAATATCAGTTTCTCCAAAGGAGTTTGTGAAGGGTGTGTCCTTGGAAAACATCCTAGAGAAAAGTTTGACACTGGCAAGACTCACAGAGCATCCTCTCCTCTAGATCTGATCCATAGTGATCTCATGGGGCCTTTTTCTCATCCTTCCATCAAAAAAGCAAGGTATATGCTTACATTTATTGATGATTTCTCACGGTATACTTGGGTGTATATTCTCAAGAAAAAATCTGAAGTTTTTGCGCACTTTGAAGATTTCAAAGCACTAGTTGAGACACACTCAGAGAGAAAGATCAAAGCCCTCCATACAAACAATGGGGGGGAATATGTTAACACAACACTTCAGAACCTTTGCCTTCAGTCCGACATAGAGTTGCAGTACACAGTTCCATACACTCCATAGCATAACAGAGTTTCTAAGAGAAAGAATCGATCTCTCAAATGAATGGCTTCCTGCATGTTGCATGCTAAGTCAATGCCTCATAAGCTATAGGCTGAAGCACTTAATTGTGCTAACTACATCCAGAACATATCTCCTCATAGGTCTATCAAAAATCAGACCCCCTTTGAGCCTTGGAGCGGCACTAAACCAGAGGTCGCCCACTTCCGTGTTTTTAGCTCCCAAGCATGGGCTAGGATCCCCTCTGAAAAGAGGAAAGCTCTTAATCCACAGAGCATTTAGTGAATATTTGTTGGATACCCTGATGGTGTGAAGGGATACAGACTCCTGATTTCCTCTACGGACAAGCTCATCATTAAGCAAAGTGTCAAATTTGAGGAAAGTCTCTTGCATCCACCTCAATTGCTGCATGCAGACACCTTTTATCTACCTCATGTTCAAGATGATGACTCAATACACTCAGATGCAGATATAGAGCATGCAGATGTAGAGACAGAGTCTTCAGATACAAATCCAGTGCATGCATATGATGATCCACATCCAAGCCCTGATCGGGCTTCCACCAGTGAATCAAATTCCCCTGTCATAAATCAGAGAACAAGGAGCTTACATGAGATATATGGACAATACCACCCAATTGCTATAAATGGTCTTGTGGGGAGATAATTCTGATCTACAGAGGACTAGCTCAGAGTTTATTGAGCCTCCTCTTACCCTCACTACCACTGAAGCATCGCTATCCTATCATTGTCATTTGGTTGAGTCTTCTGATCCACAATCTTATGTTGAGGCTGTTGGGCATCCATCTTGGGAGTCCACCATGGAGGAGGAGTATAACTCCCTCCTCGAGAACCAGACCTGGGATCTAGTGCCCCTTCCTTCAGGAAGGAAACTTGTCCTCTGCAAATGGGTCTATAGGACCAAGAGTGCTGCAGATGGGCAAATCACCAAACAGAAAGCTAGGCTAGTAACCAAAGGCTTCTAGCAAGTGCATGGCATTGATTATGATGAGACCTTTGCTCGAGTAGCAAAGATGGATTCCATACACCTTGCACTTGCCATTGCGGCTACCCAGGGGTGGGAATTACATCATATGGATGTGAAGAATGGCTTTCCTCACGGAGAACTATCTGAGGAGATCAACATGGAGCAGCCACATGGTTTCATTCAGGATTCATCTTTGGTCTGTAGACTGAAGAAATCTCTCTACGGCCTTAAGCAGGCCCCGAGAGCTTGGTATGCGGAGATGGATTCTTTTCTCTTATCAAAAAAATTTGAAAGATGTAAGTCTGATATGAATGTTTACATGCTCAGGACACATGATTCTCTTCTTATCTTAGTTTTGTATATGGATGATCTCTTGATCACTGGCAGCTCGGCTTCAGTCATTGCTACAGTCAAGACGACCTTGCATGATAGGTTCTTGATGATGAACATGGGTCCATTACACTTATTTCTTGGTCTTAAGATCAGCCAGGATGCCACAGGCATCAAACTCTCTCAAGCTAAGTATGCACGGGATCTCCTCGAGAGATTTCACATGACTGACTGCAAGCCAGCACCGACTCCGTTTCTATCTACGATCAACCTTGAGGATGGACGTGACATTGCATTAGTTGACATAACTCTCTACCGACACCTAGTGGGGAGTTTATTATACATAACCCACTCTAGACCAGATGTCCCATATGCAGTAGGGGCAATTTCTAGATACATGCAGGAGCCGCATGAGCTACACTGGAATGCTGCCAAGCGGATCCTCTGATATGTGTAGGGCATCATCACCTTCGGGATTCACTATGCAGCAGGCACTGCATTGAATCTCCTTGGCTTCACAGATTCTGATTGGGTAGGAGACAACATTGATCGCAAGTCCACCTCTGGATATTCACTCAGTCTAGGATCTAGCCCTATCTGTTGGTCGAGTAAGAAGCACACTACTATTTCTCTCTCTTCAATTGAGGCCGAGTATGGAGGAGTAGTCATGTCACCATTCAGGCTCTATGGCTAAACCACTTCTCACTGAGTTAGGCGTCCAATTCCACCACCCATTGTCATCTAGGTGTGACACGCAAGCAGTCTCACATTTGCAGGGATCTAGTACATCGAACAACAGACGAACAATAGAGAATCCATTTGCACTAATTAGAGACTTAGTACATGATCGGTCATTGATTTGTAGTTTCTGTCCTTCCGCAGAACAGACTGCAGACATATTCACAGGACATTCACTGAGCAGAAGTTTCGCTCTCGCGCGATCGTCTTGGAGTGAAGGACACAGTTGCTTAGCACTATCTTTTCTCCTCTTTTCTTTTGATTACATTGTATTTTGAGGGGGGGGCTTTCCCACAAGTTTTTTCCTCTTTCCTAAATTTTAGTACAAGTTGCACTGTATTTTGGGTGACCTTTGGCCCTAGTTTCCAAGGCCCATTTTCTATTTTCCCCCATAGTGGTGTTCAGGGGGGGCGTTGGAAGTACTACACACCTACATGCAGACACTTATTTAGAGCATGGGACTACATGCAAGATTCCTTTTGCATGATTTACTCCCTGATTTTCTCCTTCTTTAACTCCACAACTGGTTAGTTCTTCTGCATGATTTACTCCTTGATTTGCTCCTTATTTAACTTAGCAACTGGTTAGTTCTTCTACATGATTTACTCCCTAATTTACTCCTTCTTTCACTCTGCAACTGGCTAGTTCTCTCCGGAACTTGTTGTAGGCATTGAGTCTTCTCATTGATCAGCGCTATGGTGCATTACCTTGGGATCTTCACCCAGTAATGCTATATCATGAGCATTGTAGCATATTTTCTAATGAATCATTCTTTTTTTCTTTCAATTTTCTTTTAGTGTTTTTGCTCTGCAAAGTTGTGTGTTCAACCTTTACTAGCTAGATTCATCTGTGCAGGTTTTCTAACACATTTACATGTACTGAACTAGATGTCGTTCATCCACTATGGATGGCACAGGAGCAATAATGGCATCCTTTGAAGGTCCATAAGGTGTAGGGATCAATATACGCGCACTATATGCATTCGTTATTGCTCGATTCTCCACACTCCTCAATCTGTCTTTGCTTACCACCTATTCATATTCATATTCATATTCATTTCAAATCACAACATTAATACCATGATTAATACATCTCAAAGCCAAAATATAATATTATTGGATCGTGGTTTAATTAATTACCTCCAACTGGTCTCCCACATTGATAACAAAGGCATTAGCAATGGGTTCTACAACAACCCACTTCCCTCTTTCCTTTCGATGTTATAGGCTGATACAATCGTTTTTCCATAAGGATCTTGCACAACTTCTAATGGAAGCTAGAAATTGCAAGTTTTCATTGCAGAGATTGCAATCCATAGAGCTCTGAATGGAAATAGAGGCGACATGACCAAATGGGAGTAGAGCGGAGGAATTCATATGAAACAACAAAGTTTTTATGAAGGAATAGAAATTTAGAAAAGATGTAGCCTTTTATTGCCAAAATCCATATTTTTCGTGGCAGAGGCAGTTGAAGGTTGTTGTAACAGTAGACCCTTCGTACAACACACAGGCGCAGATGCTCCTTTTCTTGACAAATCTGCTCACGAAATTTCCTCTTTCCGCTCCATGGTATCTAGCAGATTGACGAAAAACCTCTAATGCCGACTCACTGGGCTCTCTAGGAGCTCACGAACAGTGTCTAGGTCTGTCACCGAGAGGCCTCTGGGCGTTGTTTTTCTTCGGTTCCCAGTAGGGGACCCTTCTTCTATCATCTTGTCGTCATTCAAAAAATTGCTGGGAGTCTTGGCGGAAACAAACTGCAAATTAAACATAATGGGTTGGGGCACTGTAGAATTACCTCTGGGAAGTTGCGTAGCAGTTGAAGCTGTTGTTGTGACAAAGACTATGAACATGGCCATCAACCAATATTCGTAACTATTTTTTCTTGATCGAACTGCTGTGTACATGGCCATCAACCAATATTCATAACTAGTTTTTCTCGATCTGTTTGTAGCTCTGATACCAATTGTTTTGTAGCTCTGATACCGCTTGTTATAGATCTAAACCGGAAATTATTTATTGATAATAGAAATAACCCAAGAATAACAAGAATAGAAATCGATAGAAATGATTCTTTATTGATCAAACCCTTAAGGTAGGGCAACACCATACATTCACTCCTTAAGAAGGAGAATACTCCACAAGCCATATGCTTGTTCATACAAGAACTATTTCTCTCATGGTCTCTCCATGTGGAGTCTCTAGCCCTCTATAATAGGCCTCATTACATACAATACCATGCATCATTACCATGGTTTACTCTCATACCATCAACTAATACCATGGGCCATTACATTATTATTTAACTACTTGTGGTCCCTTACATGACATGGGTTAACCACCTTATTTATTACTAATGGCCCATCCCATTATTACATTTTTACCTTGGGTACCTCCCTCAGTACCCCATATTACCCCCCTAGGTACATAACATGATCGAATCGCTATGTTTTTCTTAATTGTCTTAACATCTAATCGTATGGTGTACAAGGATGACATGTAGGAAAAAAAGGGAGTTGATTTAGAGGGAACGCCTTACTACGTAAATATAATAAACTAGAGGTATGGAAAATAAATAAAACATTTTTTTATATTTATTCCATAATTCATTTTGTATTTAGGAACACTCAAAAAATATGAGGTTTCATTTAGGTGAAGTCTATGGGCCAAATTATTGTTAATACCATGCATTCATAAATTCATGTTATTTCACTTCTTAACTATTGGATATATTCTTGGTGTTATAGTGGTGGCCACTAGAATTGATTTTGGAAATAACCTAAATTACTTCAACAAGTTACTAACCAGATACATTTAGTGTTATAGAAAAGACAACTAAATTTTATCTTAAATTTAACTTAAATTAATCTAATTAATTATCAACCCAATTAAAACTATTTTAATTTCTAAATTTATAACAATAGGGACTGAGTCGAGCTCCAGTTGTAGCAGCTTTCGGATAACAATTACGGGGATTTGATTCTTGAGAATCAAAATGTCGTTCAGTATATCGAACCCAGTGTAATCAATCTTATTTCTCTCAAAAATAGGTTGATAGTAATTACTCACGTCCGCTACTGAGAATTTGTCGCCGCCGAGAGTCCTCAATACCTCTAAAATGAAGCAACCAGTCGAAACTGAGCATCATAGTGAGGTTCTCTCCATTGCAATCGATTTTTTCTTTGTAGCCCTCCCTGATTTCGTCCTCCACCTGCAGGATCACATTCTTTGCTTTGGGAGAAATTCATATTATTTGGAACGTTGGTGAGGTTCCTTTTGATATTAAACTGTGTTGTCATTCTATGCAGGGCTCTTCCTTTGTGATTATCCATGGAAGGGAGATCTACTTTCCTGTGATGATATAGACCCAACGAAACTATTTTAGGAACATATGCTTCTTTTTTTTAGTCTTTCAGGAAGTTGGGAACTTTAAATATCGACACACTAGATGGCAATTGCAGGCAATCAACATCGCCATTCTGTTGAATAGTGATAGTCCATTCTTCCTCGCTGATCCATTCTCGGTGGCAATTGCCACGACATCAATCTATCATCGTCACTCTCAGAACCAGATTCAACTAGCAGAACAGAGAGAGGTCCAACTATAATTAAGCATTCACCCATGATTGATTTATGGCTACAAACACATGTTTCAGTTTCAGAAGAACACTAGTAGAGGGCAACCAATATTTCCGACCCCATTAATACATCGGTACAAGTTCAAATTTCGAATTTGGGTGGTGCAGGTCTTGTATTTCGTATGAGGCCATTTCAAATTTCAAATTTGGGCGGGGCGGGTCTTGTTTTTTGTATGAGGCCATTTCATGGCTATCAATATCAGAGGAATGGATGGGCCTATCTTACGCATGCTTCCATGTTTCATGACCATCAATACAAATAGCCAGATGGATGGATGATCATATCATGAACATCTCCATAACTATTAACCAGAAAGTGTTTGCTTGAAAATTAAGTATATCAATTCACTGGTAAATAGATGTCAAAGTTCCCATGTACCGATGTACTTAGAAGGTGCATTAATGGATCTATAGAGGTGGAAATAGGCCTTGACAAAAGGGAAAGACCCTTTCCGACTGATGTGTTATGGCTAGTTGTCTGAGGTGTGTCGAAGACAAGAGAAGGAGTTCCAGAGACAAATGTAGAATTCTGAGGGAGTCAGAGAATCCAGAAGCTCGAGAAGGTCAGAGCACTGACAGAAGGAGTCAAGTCTAGAGAATCCTAGGCCTATCTGCGAAACAAGGACATCCAGGGTTAAGATGGCATTCTAAGCCCATTGGTTCAGCTGTAAATAAATGGAGTTAAGTGTAGCACTTGTAAAAGAATTGAAGCCATAATCTCAGAGAGCCTAATAGAGTTGATTAGAGCTCAAGGAGACGTAGCCCAAGATATCAGGGTGAACTCCATATTATATTGTTGTCTTATGGGTTTGTTGAATTGCTACTTTATTTATTGTTATTTGTGTTTCACATCAACATAAGAAAATGAACATAAGCACTCAACAGTAAAAAACAAATACAAGCATACACCTATATTTTCAAGCATTTCTTAATTCCGCATTGGCTAATCAGTAAGACTTGGGAAAATGTAAAGCTTTGGAAGTGGGAGAGGTTCTTGTAAGTTAGACAAGAAGTCTAAGAGCCCCATTTTTAGATCAGCGTGCATCATCATTATCTTGGGTTTTCTGAGGTTTACCCATAACCACACTCTAACATTACACCTATGGGTTTTTGTGGACGATCCTCACCCATCACACCTCAAGTGGTTTCTTGATTACCCCAAACATCACATCAAAGGGTTTTGGATGACGAAAAACCGTACATTACATCTGTGATATTTTCTTTACCATGAACCTTCGTCTACAAAATAGATTCCATATTACCATGAACTGTATTAATGTACACTTTGACTCATCAAGATTACACTATTATTTGACTAAGTTACATGTACAATATCATATTCCAACCATGTAGATACTAGGTATATACTCAAATATTCTCTAGGACCAGTACATAAGTCAAACATGACACCATAGAATTGCCTACGAATACAATGAATGGGTCACATCCACAACACTCAAAAATATTTTCTTCAATTGTCTATCATCATTTTTTCTCATCTACTATCATCTTCATTTCTTTGACAAGAATTCCACGTCTACAATTACCAACAATATCATTGTCTACACTTATGCTTTATCATTGAAAATTTTTTGTTTCATTTTATATTGACATGAATTGATTATTTATGCCCCCTTCGCCCCTCAATCAAAGAATCAACTTCTCCTATTTCACTTATCAAGCTAGCATATGAGTATACCTACCACCCTCAGAGGCTCAATATTTCTCCTGAGACAACAGAGGGTCAAGATTTCTCCTGACATTGTAGCGTTCCTCTTTTGATGATTTTTGGAGGGTAAATCATTGCTTGCTATCGATATCAACATCCATCAATATCTAAGAATGAGATTAGTGAATGAATATACAAGGAAATGAATGAACTAGGGATTTTATAGAAAAAATGTGGTCCTTTGGCAATAGTAGAAGATGCAGGATGACCAACTGTGGAAAGAGGGTGTCGACATTTGTGAAGGGCCTGAGGCTTTTGTCGTAGATATATACTAGCCCCTTGATAGTATCTATGATGATATTCATGTTCTACAACCATCTCAAAGGCTGGACCATAGAATTTCTTCTAAAGATATGCTCATCAAAATTTCCATTGGGCATCTAATTGTATATTAGAAACCTTTGATGCCCCTCCCTTTCATGGTTGCCTACGTAGCGACCTCTCAAAACGACCATATTCCTGTCGTGATGTTTATCTCCACCTCGTTAAAAGAATTTAGACTGCCCGTTTCTAATTTTAAAATCCCCTACCTCGTTTAAAAATTAGGAGTCATTTCAAAATCCAGCACATAACTCTTTTGTTTCAAATTTGACATCTTGGGCGGGGACATAGCATTTGAAATCCATATGGAGATGTCATTGAATGCATATTGTGCAAACTGTATTATTGATCACATCTAGGAGTCAGAGTTGCCATAAATGTGAGGGAGAAGAGTCGCAAGAAATCGAGAGAGCATGTAGTTGTCATACATGACCATGTTGGTTTTCCATTCATGTACTATGTATGAGGCAGGTGCTATCGAATGTATTAAATGCTCTATATTGGGTGCCCCATGCTATGGTTATATCTATGTATAACAAGTCACTAAGACAATTATTGGCTTAATGACTTGTTTTTAAGAATACATTTCGAAGCATCCATAAACCCCAATCCATTAACCCGGGATTAGAACATAACTGTAGTTCCTTTGACCAGATCTACAAAATACCAAGGACAGAAAACGATGATGCCCAAAACCATGTGTGAGATGCATGCACAAAACCATAGGTAGGTCTGCCAACCTAATATAAGCTAGTTCTGAAAATAATATAACACAACCAAACACTAAGTTTATGAGCATTCCAGGATTTCTTGAGGCATTTGAGAGACCAAATGGCTTCATGTTCTATAATTATATGGCCAAGGATATGACTTCCTTCAACATAGTCATATTGATTTGGGGATATAAGGGAGGGGAGAATGGGGCTTCAAATGGTTAGAAATGAATTTAGTGATGATTCTGTAAGTAACATTGCACAGAGTTATGGGACAGTACTTACCTGGGGATGTTGCATTGTCCTAGTTGGGTATCAAACCTAGGAAGGTGGCATTGAAGGTTGGAAGGATGTTTTTGTTGATCCTTGATACTTCAATAATTGCATGGATTTCACTATCAAGGAAGTGAAAAGATTGTGTAAAGAACATGATGGTGAATCCATATGGTCTTGGAACCTTTCTTTCTTCCATCAAGTGTAGGGCCTTTATAATATTTGTTGTTGAAACAAGGCTAATAAGTGTTGTGTTATGATTCTCAGAAAATAGTTTGGGGATGTTTGTTGTGATATGGTTTATGGCTTCCCTACATTGAGGAAGAGGCTCTGACAGAATATTTGTAAAGTAAGTTACCAGTTCCTTCTCAATGAACTCATGTTTCTACATGGTTTTGCTTGCTTCATTACGAAGAGAGGTGATGTGATTTACAACCCTATGTTGTATTGTTGAATTCTTGATATGTGGAAGAATAAGGTGTTTCATTCCCCCTCTTTGAGTGAACTGATCCTTAAATTTTTCTTCTAGTATATATCCTCTTATTTGTAGCATTCCTTGAGCTATTTGGTAAGAGTTGCTTCCTTCCCTTCAACGTCCTTAGTGTGATCATTCAAAGTAATCTCTTATTGAAGGGTAGACATTTCCTTCTATAAATTATGTTTTTCATGGAAGATGTTTCCAAATTGGTCCTTGTTCCATTTCTTAGGAGGAGTTTGATATGTTTGAGATTTTTTTGGAAAACATACAATTTGGATCCTCAGATGTTGCTCATTCCTTTCGACTAGCTTTCAATTTTGTATATGAGAGTGGGATCTAAGAATCATGATCGCTCAAACCTATAGTTGTACTTGAGGGGATTGCCAAAGATTCTCCATGATAGTAAGATGGGCCATTTGTTTGATCTCGATGAAGGGACAATCTATACAGGGAGCTCATGACCTCCAGTGATGAGTTGTTCTGCCAGCAGAAGGCAATCTAGGTGTGAGGAAATCTGCACCAAACCCCCTCTCTTGTTATTCCAAGTGAAGAGGCCATTGGTTATCTTCATGTCCACCTTTATTGTTTATTCTACGAATTTCCTTAGATCTTCATATTCAGGCTCTATATGTTGCCTACTTCACTTTTCTCTCTCAATGAAGTGATGATGTTGAATTATCATCTGATTATCAATTTATGTGGTTCTAGCTGGTACTTTAAGGAGTGTGGGTGCTTGAGCATGTCCTTTTTTTTGGATGGGGCTTGAGGTCCAGATACATTGGATAGGAATCCATGAAAATTTATGTCTAGAAAGTGAAAGGATGCGGTGAGGACCAAAGGATTCATAGGCAAAAATCCCATACCTATTTGTGAGGGATCCTAGGCAATCCTTAAACCACCCAAAGCTCCTTCTACATCCACCATCATTCTTCGAGCTTTCTTATATAATTTTTCCATTATGGATTCAAAGTATTTCATGGAGAATTTTCTTTCTTCCATTAACAGGATAATCTGTATAAAATACTTTTCTTGGAGGGGCTATTCAGACCCCATATATTCTA
The DNA here is from genome assembly GCA_000404065.3 of Pinus taeda. Classification (NCBI taxonomy): domain Eukaryota; kingdom Viridiplantae; phylum Streptophyta; class Pinopsida; order Pinales; family Pinaceae; genus Pinus; species Pinus taeda. Next base: position 2,395 of record APFE031491848.1, on the reverse strand, counting down.
GGAGATTATCTTCATGGGATAATAGTGGTTTGAGAGGAGTAGATCTCTGATATCTTGTATTTTCCTCAATCAACCAACATCCTTCCTAAGGTGTCTAATCTCTGAAGTGTTTATTTTCATCCTCTTTTCGTGAAATCTTTGTTGTTCTTCTTTCCATATTTGGTGGTGATGGCTTGAACCCCTAGCTACGTTTTGGCTTTGGATTTTTGTAGCATGATGGCCAGAAGTTTGATATGTTTGGGAGGGGTGGTGCTCATGGAATTCCTATAGAAATCATCATCCAAGGCCATTGGATATAGTCCTCCAAGATCAATAAATTACTCGTCATCCACCTTTTGGATTTCCTCTTCTTCTTATGGAGTGACCCATTGATTTGTGATGACAACATCCATTGATTATTTTCCCTTCCTCTCAGTGTTTTTTTTCTCTGGTTTTTTGAGTGGTATTTTTTCGTTTGTTCTTATGGTGGTTTTGAGAATCCATAGTATTGACCCATGGTATTCATGTGGAATATAGCCTATTTAAAGGGGGAATTAAACTAGCTTAAATCCATCTTAATTCAGGATCTTCCAAACCCGGAGAGGGGTCAAATCTCTTTACATTTCAAGATATTTGATCCATCTTGTTGTTTTGGGTGGTTCTCATAAACTTGACTCAGTCAAGTTACCAACAATTTTTAGGCTCCAGTTTTATGAGAACAGACCTTTTGAGAATCGGGCATGAAAGTAGAAAAAGACACTCGGCGCCAGCTTTTATTTCTGATTGGCCTATTAGTCATACCATACATAAACAAAATTGAACATAAATTAGAGCAGGAGTCAACATATTAAGGAAGCAGGTTGGGAGGAAAGACATGAGGAGCAGCAAAGTAATATGCATGTTCATGCATGTGGAAGTCTATGTGTTCCATCCTTGCTTCTAGAGTTCAAAGGTGGTCATTGGTACATCAATGTTGTCGTTGGATGTTATCCAAGTTGTCTAATATTTCACTTTTAACATGTTGAACATCATTGATGTAGGCTACCAATTCAATTCTATCCTCAGGGTGTTGTTCCTGTATGATGTTGATATGCATTTCAATACTGCACAACTAGGCTACCAAAGAGTCTAAGGTAGTTGGTGTTCTTACATGACCCAGGGAGCAAGCAGGGGAAGTTGTAGCATCCTCCTTTGTTTCCTTGTTGGCTGCATTCTTCGAGGATGAGTGGCTTTCCTCGTTATGCCTCTGCCACTCTTCCTCATGAAGAGTTGTCGCCCCCTCTCGAGGATGACCCCTCTGTCACAGCATGGAGGCGGAACAAGGAAAACGGAAGGCAGTCATGGCAGGACCGTCGTGCCCCTAGAAACCGGAATGAAACATTACAAGGGGTCTGCAGAAAGACCTTCCCCTCGACAAGAAACACTAATTGATACAGAAATGCACAAGAGAAATGAGCTCAGAAAATGAATTACCAAACCCAAAGATGTCGTAACTGGAAACACTCCACCAATCCTTCCATCTTTCGTCAACACCAACCCAAATTGTGCCCACATAGAATGCTCCCCTCCAAACTAGGAACGAGCTAGCCACCAACCACGACGAGTGCTGGTGAGAACCAACACTATGCAGGCTGCTCCAACACAGAAAGACCCAACCTAGATAAATCTCCACTTAACATTCAGCCCAGAACAAAACCATGCACAAGGTCAGTAGTAACTGGGATGAAGAAGACTAACAAATACATAATTATGCTAAGATTCGAGGCAAGCCCCTCCTCTATTTACAACACAAGTTGATTGATGGACATACCAGAGTATCCAAGGGTAGGGCTCGAAGCCTCGACCACCTCCGATGTGCCAGGATCCCACAAACAATCCCTGGCCAAGACTTCCCCTCATTCCAGATTATCCCATTCCCCACAGTCCTCTCTTTATCGTTGTCATGATCTCAGCAGGGCAGTCCAAAGCATAAACCCAATCCCCTCTGTGACCTCACTTCATCGCCCGAAGCACCACACTGACAAAATTTATGTACCTAGCATGGAATATATCGTTATCACGAGTGAGAGTCATCTGCCTACAAGAAGTTAATGTGAACTTTACTCATTATGATGCATTAAAGGGGTGCATGGAAACCAAGAAAACTCTGTACGCCGCCCTGCTACCATATATTATGTCAAATGACCACCCCATCAGTACAAATCCAAAATATTAAAAATACAAGTAATTCATAAATTTCAAATTCAACTTTTTATTTCGAAATATTTTAAAGTTAATTTCATAATATTTAATATATGTAAACATTTTTATAAACATTAATTTTGTACCATCATTGAATATTTTAAATATTATTGTTATATATTTAATTTTTGTTAACGTCTAAATTAGATAAACAATTACTTTCAAATAATAATGA
>APFE031491846.1:19846-31253 GCA_000404065.3 Pinus taeda | reverse complement strand
GGACCAATCTTTCCAAATTTTGATAACGAAGCTTTTATGTGGATGTGCACTACTGCCTTTATTTAAAAGTATTTCTGATTCGGAAGAAGGAATTCAAATTACGATTGACGTTGGGAATGATTTGTAGCTCATATGGTACTATTATCTATGTATGAGTTTATTCTTTTTACCTGAATTGTTGTTTGATCATTCTTGCTATTATTGAATATGTGAATGTGTTTTAATAGTAGACTTTATACTTTCCACTATTGGATGTTTACAATTTGCTATTCTTCTAATCATGCATGTATCAGTAATATAAAAAAAAAGTGTAACAATGTTTTATCAATTACTTCTTTCAACTATTTGAACAAAGCAATTATCATTTAAATGAATGTCTTTGTTTATTGAATAGTGTCGTCTATATGCCTACCAGTGAACACAGATCACTAAACATTGCACTTAAGAATAGAAGCTTCCCGGGATAAAATAGTCATCTACATTTTCGCTCATAGAGTAAGTCCTCCATTTATTATCACTTATTAGAAAACCAATCATTCATCCACCCCCTTTTATTTATTACTGGGAAACTGGTCCCATTATATCCAGTCAGAGCCACCATCCCAAATGGAAAAGGAGCTATATTAAGCTCCGGACCAGGTGGTTATCCCCCGATGTTGATGTAACGATTTTCGGGGCATCAACATTTTTGGCGCTAGAAGGAGGGCCATCAACTATGAATGGCAAGTAAATCAAAACCTACAGATCATTCATAGAGTAAATCACCCTCCACCTCACCTCGGAACTCTCATTTGCATTCTAAAATACCAGTGTCCAAACGAGAAGAAGAGGAATCAACTACCACTGCTCAACCCCACCATACTTCAGAACGTTTAAGTCCGGAGTCCCCGGAAGTTCAGTTTATCATCCAGAAACTTCAAGGCTTCTCCATATCACCTCAGAGATCTGAAGTATCTCAAGGCAGTGAGACTTCGCAATTCCGCCTACCTCATCCTCTCACCAGACTTCAAAGCGAAAAACTCGGAATTGAACCAGTTGAGTTACCTTTACCTCAAAGGAAAAGGGTTAAAAAGAACACTGAAGGTTCTGGTAGTGAGACCTTTTCTCCATCATCTTCCATCTCATCATCTCCAGTGCGAAGTCAAACATCCACTTCCCCATTACATATTATTGTTCACCAGGGGTCACCACCTTCAACATCGCAATCTTTTCAGTCTTCATTTCCACCTCCTCCCCAAACACCTGGAACACCTCAGGCAATTGTTGGTACTCCCAAGATGGCTTAGAATCCATGGAACAGTCTTGGTGCACTCACTATGCCTGCACCATTAAATCCATTACCTGATTATCCTGAGAAATGGTTACCAAAGTTTAATCCAGATGCTAGAACATTAGCTGAGGAACACATAAATAATTTCATGTTGTTAGTTAATCTGAAAGGAGTAACAGAAGAAGATGTTTTAGTTAGGCTTTTCCCCTACACGTTACAAGGATCAGCTGGGTCTTGGTATTTTTCCTTGCCCTCTGGATCCATTACCAGTTGGAATACCTTTCACAAGTAGTTTCTTACCAAATATGGCGATGATAGATCCTTGGCCACAATCATTAATGACCTTTCAAATCTAAGGATTGAGTCTAGAGAACCGATTAAGGAGTTTAATTCTCGATTTAATAAACTCTTGAATAAAATCCCTACTGATTCCAAGCCAAGTGAACAAATTAGAAGCGAGTGGTACATCACAACCTTACCTTCAAATATAGCCATTTTTGTAGATAGGGCTAGAAAACCTACTTTGGCTCAAAATATGAAAGAAGCCCTCGCTGTCGAAAAATGTATAATCGCTTTGGAAAAGAAAGCTGCTCTCAAAGACAGGAAATCCAAAAAAGTGTCTTTCAATGAAGATTGAAAGAAGAAAATCACCAAAGATCCATACGATATGGAGGGTATTCAAAAGGTCCTCAAAACAATGTCAAATGAAATGGTTGAAATTAAAAAGCAAGTAGCAGAAACTTCAACAAAGAAACCATATAGGAATTTTAAGAAACCTGAGTCAAAACCACCAGATGCTATATCTAATGTAGATTCAGACCCTGAGGAAGAAGAAGAAGATGAAACAATTGCACCATCCGATGAATTCGATGAAGAGGAATTCGTTGAATGCCATGGAATGTGGGACTTCATATTCCCTAACTCTGACACCGAAACTGAACAAGAAGCTTTTCCTGTGACTACTAGGAGCAAAAGTGCCCCTGAACCTGTCCAGGCAAGTTCAAAGAAAAGGAGTGCAGGTACTAATACTACAAAGGAAAAGGTACCCACAAGGAGGCCAACTGCAACAGTGCCCCAAAACTAACCATCATCCTAAAATATACCTTCAACATCAAAGACTTTGGTAGTATCAGATTCAATGGATTACAATATTGTTGATGATATGAAGAAGGCTAAGGCAAACATCACCATGTTTGAACTCAGCAAATTAAAACATTAGCAGAAATTGTTTCTCAAAGAATTAAATGCAATTCCTTCTTCACCTCTTCCTAGTGCTAAAGCTGCAAATGATTCAGGACAACCACCTTCTGGTAGAGTTGAGGCTACTAATACGATTCTAATTGGAGACAAATCAAATTCCCATGCCCCCCCTTTCCTCTTAACCTACGAAATCTACAATCGAGATCTACACAATTGTTTGATTGAATCAGGGGCATCATCTAATATAATGCTAGCTTCAATTTTTTCGAAACTGAACATAGAACCCCAAAAGTCTTCAATTCACATTGTGCAGTTAGATAGAACCAAAGTCCAGGTCTTAGGGGAAATAAACTCTGTTACTATTAGGTTATCGGCTGATCCACGAGTGGTTCAAAGATTTGATATCCTAATCGCTGATATACCTGAGTTTTATGGTTTAATCTTGAGTAGGGATTGGTCTGAGAAGCTCCATGGATATATTTCTACCGATTGGTCTCATATGTGGCTGCCCTACAAGGGAAAGCCAAATCAAATAAAAGTCAATCGGGAGAAACACATGACCCATACTGTCACAGAGTTTGAACAGGAGAATCAACCAATTGAATTTAACAATAACATTTTGGGAAACTATTCTTCTGAATCATTCTTTGGAAATTATATTTCCCAACCATCTCCTTTCTCGGTAAAAAATTTCACATCACAAATCGAAATTTTTCACAAACTGACAGATCAAGATGTGTTAATGTTACTAAGAATTCTGTAAATAAAATTGTTGATAATTCTTTATTTTGTTCTTTATATTTTGACGGTTCTAAATATAGTGAAGGATCGAGAACAAGGTGTATTTTAGTCAGCCTTAAGGGAGAAAAAAAAATGCTTTCTTGTAGATTAGAATTTGAATGCACGAATAATACAGCTGAGTATGAGGCCTTGGTGCAAGGACTATATAAAGCTATTGGCCTCAAGGTTCAATATTTGAAAGTATTTGGTGATTCAAAGATTGTCATAAAACAAGTTCGAAATACAATCCATTGTCTCTCTAATCACCTCAAACACTATCAGTCTTTAGTCTAGGAACTTATATCTCATTTCTTATCATTCAATATTTCACCTATTCCCAGATCCCAGAATGCAGTAGCTGACTTGTTGGCCAATGTTGCTTCTAAACTCCTACCTTTTGAAGATTATAGCCTAGATAGATTTTCAGTAGAGTTGATTTTTAGGCCATCAATTCCTGACAATGTCACCAATTGTCGAGTGTTCAATCACGATGAAGACATCCTACATTTCTTAACTTCCGACAAGTCCTACAACGATCAGATCATTGATGAAAGCGATCATGATCTTCAGATGAAAGAAAAGCATGAGGAAAACTCAATACCAAGACCTATGGTTAAACTTGAAGATTTCTATGACATTAAAGACAGGTTTAAACAGGTAACTAATTCAAAACTCTAAATTTCTACCTTAAGATTTGAATTGATAAATCTCGGCACTAAGTAGAAGCCTCAAAATATCAATTTAGGACTAGGACTTTCTGAGGAAGAAAGGATAACATTTATTAGATTATTAAGGAAAAATAAACATTTCTTCGCTTGGAAGTATGATGATTTAAAAACATATGATACATCAATCATCCAGCATACCATTCCAATGCTTTCTGAACAAAAACCAGTTCAACAAAAATTGAGGAAAATATATCCAAACTTAGAGAGCCAGATTAAATCAGAACTCAATAAACTCTTGAAAGCAAAGATTATTTTTCCTATTCGGCACTCAAACTGGGTCTCCAATATGGTGCCTGTTAGGAAGAAAAATGGCAACATCAGGATTTGTATAGATTTCAGAAATCTGAACAAGGCAAGTCAAAAAGATAATTTCCCATTACCTACCATGGAGCAGATACTCCATTCAGTAGCAAGTTCTGAGCTAATGTCCTTTCTAGACGGTTTTTCAGGATACAACCAAATTCTGGTCCATCCTGATGACAGACTCAAAACTACTTTCAGAACAAAATGGTGAACTTACACCTATCAGAAAATTCCTTTCAGACTTATTAATGTAGGAGCTACATTCCAAAGAGCAATGGATATAGCCTTCAAAGGATTGATCAACAAAACAGTAGTCGTCTATTTAGATGATATTACTGTATTTTCTAAAAAGAGATCCAACCATTTACATGATTTGAATCAATTCTTTGAACACTGTAGAAGGTATGGTATTTCACTTAATCCCAAAAAATCCTTCTTTGCTCTAAATCAAGGAAAGCTCTTGGGCTTTATCGTTTCCAAAGATGGTATTTATATTGATCCCAACAGGATTAAAGAAATTTCTGAAATCCCATTTCCTCATAACAAAAACTCCATGCAGTCATTTTTAGGTCAGATCAACTTTGTCAAAAGATTTGTTCCCGATTTTTCTCATATCATTTTACCATTACAAACCATGATTAAGAAAAATTCAGTGTTTAGATGGGGGTCTATGGAAAAGGAAGCATTTGATTTAATCAAACAATCAATAATCAATGCCCCCACTTTAAACACTCCTAATTTTTCTAATAATTTCATATTGTACACTATCGCGTTTGATTCATCTTATGCAGCGGTGCTCACTCAGATTAATGATCACGACTTGGAAGCACCGATTTCATTTTTTAGTTCAAATTTTCAGGGTGCAAAACTAAATTACTCCGAAGTTGAAAAACAAGCCTTTGTTGTGTATAAAGCCGTCAAACACTACAGGCCCTTCCTTCTAAAAGCCCATACAAAAGTTATAGTTCCTTTTTCTGCAGTAAGGCAATTACTGATCCAAAAGGAATTAGGTGAAAAAAGGGCAAATTGGGTTACAACACTTCAAGAATATGACTTGGAAATCAAGCCAGCAAAGATTGTTAGAGGCCAAGTTTTTTGCAGGTTATTAGCAAGAGCATCCAACATTCCAGAATCAGGTGATACAGATCATATTGAAGAAATCAACCAGATAAGTATTACCAATTCTAAATCTCAATATGCAGATTTAATCTTTTATTTGAAAAATGGACATGCACCTCCTAATCTTTCTTATAAAAACAAACGGGCGATTAGATTAAAGGAAAAAAACTTCATAATCATTGATGATGTGCTTTTTAGGCAAAATTATGATTCAGTTTTATTAAGATGTCTGGAAAAACCTGAAGAACAAAAGGTTTTGCAGGAGCTACACGATGGACCAGCCGAGGAAATTTTGGAGCTGACACAACAGCTCACAAAATCATTCACGCTGGATATTACTGACCCACCTTATTCAGAGATACCCATGAATATGTAAGGAAATGCCGAAGTTGTCAAATCTCCAGTGGAAGAGAAAGGAAACCAGCTTTCCCTTTGCAACCAGTCAACATTGATCAACCTTTTGAATAATGGGGATTAGATATCATTGGGGAAATAACTCCATAATCCTCCAAACAACATAAGTATATCCTTACTACTACCGATTCCTTTACTAAGTGGGTTGAAGCAATTCCGTTAAAGACAAAAAACTCTGAAGGAATAATAGAATTTATAGACCAATTCATAATTACCAGGTTTGGTGTCCCAAATGCTCTTGGTTTTGATAATGCATCTTATTTCTCTGGAAATGCCATGTTTGAGTTTGCTATTAAAAGAGGATTTAAATTGAAATATTCTGCAAATTACTATCCCTAGGGTAATGGTCTAGCAGAGTCTACCAATAAAAATCTACTCAAAATCATTAAGCGAACTATCGAACAAAATCATAAAAATTGGCACAAATATTTAATATTCGCACTATGGGCTAATAGAATAACGTAGAAGGCCTCTATAGGTACTTCTTCATTCAATCTTGTATATGGGAAATAAGCAGTACTACTGACCAACCTAGCGCTTCCTTCTCTAGCCCTAGTTTAGTTTATTGAAGAAAGCCCCTCTTCTTCTATCCAATTCAGACATGATCAAATTTTAAAATTAGAAGAAGAGAGAGAGAAGGCTAAAATTACTCATGCTAAACATCAGCAAATAATCAATTCATCATTTGATTGAGCTTCGTCTAGTTCTAAATAGTTGCAGGTTGGTGATCTAGTTCTAAAATGGGACGAAGCACATGAGGATAAAGGTAAACGCACCAAATTCCAAAAGATGTGGCTTGGACCATTTCAGATCAATGAGAAGATAGGCCATTCGACATTCATATTACAAGATCTATCAGGAAAGAGGGACTCTCTTCCTGTTAATGGCCTCATCTTAAAGAAATTCTTCAATTGAGGAGGTAACCCCTTCTCTTTTAAATTTAGTAGGATTTGCAATTTTTAGGACCATTAGGAAATAAAGTTGTAAAATAGCTTCTATTGGCCTTTGCTATATTGAAAAGTTTCTCGGAAGAAGTACTTTTAATATTTAATTTTGTAAAATAGAAACCTTAAACAAAAGGGACAATTTGTAGGAAATCAGGGATATTAACATTCTGAAAACCCCATTTTATTTTTGTGAAAATCTTCTCAAGATTTAGAAGTACTGTAAATCATTTTAATGTTTTCAAACTGGCCACAAAAGGATTATCAATATCAAAACAGAAACTGATTCAATCTTAGCATCTTCAACTCTTACCTTGTCATCCATTTTCTCTTAAGGAGAAAATTGTTCATCCCATTCATTCAAGTATATGATTACTCAGAGTGTAATTCTAAAATATTTGATATAAAGATAAGGGGTCTTATCACAAACCTGCTTACCATGATCATTGGGAAATAATCTAACCGACATTACCAACACTGCATACAAAAACAGGGTAATGGCTTATAATTATAAGGCAAGGGGTCTCATCACGAGCCAGCTTGTTCGATTAGATTACAACTAGTGAATGGCATTGTCAAATTAGCTGGCAACCAAACCAGGACAATGGCTTTTTATCTTACAAAAATGGAAAAGAAAAGAAATACAAAATATGAAAAAACATGTTTTGAATTCATCCTTTTAATCATACTCTGAGATGGAAGGGGTCGTGAACAATCAAATGGTTAAAAGGTATCCCTGTCGAAACTATGAACATTTGCTGGCAGCAGAGGCTCTATCTGTGACAAAGGAGTCAACTAAAAAGGCTAAGTTGGAAAAGTGTTTTGTTTTATCATTATCAACCAATAAAGTTCAATTCAAAACTTAGAATGTATTTATTTTTAACAAGAGAAAGAATTAGCAAAAACATCCCTTTATTATATTCAGGATGTGTGTATACTTAGTTATATTAGAACTTTCCTTTTTGATAAGGTATCTATGTAAAGAAAGTTCAAAAAAATCCAATAACTTTTTCAGAGATAACTGTTTCTTCCAGCGAATCGCCAATTGTTGTGCTATACAACAACCCCCCATTTCATAAAATTTTACTTTAGAAAACTATAATATGAAATGGGTCCCTTTTAGACTAAATTGGTATTACCCTATCACTCCTCTAAAGGTCCGGAAACAAACAAAACATTATAAAACCCTTTTTGAGTTAATAAATAATCGGTCTTATAATAAAATGAATAATTCATTATTATTGAGATAAAGTGATCGCAAGATCGCATATCTCAATAACAAAGGATGCATAACAAATACCCATTGATTCTCCCCGATGCGACAAGCGCAAGTAACCAGCGGTTATCGGGAAAACAAACAACAAAAGGCCCCTCCCCTTGCTCCGATGCGATATCGCAATCGACAATTGGGGAATGCAATATGAATATAACGAAACTCTCCTCTTAAAGCTCCCAATGTGAGTTAAGCGATATCGCTATCGGCGATCGGGGATTCCACAATAACTTAAATAAAACTGCTCAAGGTTTCCTCCGATCGCTGATTGCGATAAAGCCAAGCACGACTTTCGAAAAGGATTGGTATGGCTTCGGTATATTATATTAATTATTATTAAAAGACTTTTCTCTTCCCGATAGTGATTCACTTGCATCCAACTGCCAAAAAATCAAATCCACGCTTAAATGATTATTCGGCAAATAAAGGATATAATGAGCATTTAAATGATTGACAGGTTTAAACGGCCAATTAATGGAGCAGTTATACCTAAATCCCTTCAGAGATTGTATCCGCGGGAGCCTTATGACAATCTTCCATTATTCATTGATTGGCACAATTCCTCCATACTTGGTTTTCACCATCTATTCTCCGCATTACGTTCATTTTATCTCTTGTGCAGAGCTTTTCCGTAGTAGTGAATTCAGACCAAATGGGGAAGAAATCTAAGAAATCTGGAACAGCCTCAGCTTCTGCAGTAATAGGACAACATGCCACCGATCCAGGACCAAGCAAAAAGGGATTAATCTCAGATACCACATGTCTTGGCCTCGGCAATACTACTTGGCAGAGCATTTACAACCTGGTTGAAGCCGAGTAACCTCCACAAACATTGGTACAAGCTACAGCAGGCTCAAGCCGGAAGTCTGATGCTATTCTAAAAGATTTGGCTGATTCCTACCCGCACAGGATAGTGGTTCAAGAGAAATTTCTTCCATATACAAATGTGGTGAGATGGGCCATTGAAGAAATTCCAATTATGAACAGAACATTCTACACTGTTGATGGGAGAGTATTCGATTGATTTTAGCCCAATGATTTGAGACAAATGTACCATTTTCCCGAACTAGAGAAGAAGTATAATAAAGCATTCCTGGAGAAGTTTAGAGATGAAAATGAGACTAAATCGGAGCCTATAGGGGAATGGAGACAGAACCCACCGGAACACAAACATGAGTCTTCGGGTAAGTACTCCGTCGATTCCCTATGTTCTCCTTATTGTTATGCTAGAGTCGTGATGTGTCGAATATGGGGATTGCATGATTCTTCAAAATTTTCCATAGAGATCGTATCTTTGATGGAAGCAGCATGTAATAGTGAAATCATGAATTGGGGGAATATATTATCGGATAAGTTAGCCACAGCTATTCTTGACTTCAGAAACAAATCCCTTGTTACTGATAGGTTCATCCCTCCATTTTACTTCAGTGCGTACATTTTAGACACCCTCTGTTTTAATTCTGAGTTTCCTGTGTTAGGGTGGAGATGGACTCCACAGGACCCTATGCCCATTCATATCTACCACCAGAAATTATGGAAAGCTCATTATAAACACCACTTATATCAAGTCTGCAATGGATTCATGTTACCTATTTACTATGCAATTTTTGATAGACCTGCTCCTAAGATCTCCTCTCAGGCAGAGATTGACTTGACAGCCTTAGGAACCTAGTTTGGAGAAGAAAAATTCACTTATGTAAGAGTTTTCGGTAGTCAGGCCAGGCCTCATATCCTCCCCTTGTATATACCAGACAAACTATTAGCTCGAGAGATAACATATCATCTTACAACCGCATCAGCTACAAAGACTCTCAGGAATTCAAAGAAGCAAGTTTGGCCTCCTTTTCCTCTAAGGTGTGGCTGTTGAACAGGTAAATCCCCTCTGCGGATAGAGGCGATCCCACTAGCCCAAATGGGGTCTAGCAACAATAAAACAACGCTAACGCGCAGGTTGCTAATTGCAAATCAAAGATCGATGATTAGGGCCTACCTGGATTCCAACGCTATTACTTGTAGAAGAGTCGTCGCTCCCGTTCCTTTGCTCCGGCTGATCACAATCCCCACGATCCTCGTGAACGGATACCTGCACATGCAAAGAATGACACAAATACAAGCATAAAATCCAATAGATGCAACTATATATCAGTCAGAAAGGATATAACTCAATCATAATTATAAAGACAATAAGAGTGGAACCATAATGATAGTCATCTATTAATGAATAATAGGCAGAGAAAGATACAACCAAGGTTCTGACGTTGAACCTATTCTCTGGCTGGGCGAGCAGCTATATATGCCTTGTAATAGACCTTCTCTCTCTCAGGATTCCGGCAGCATAACCTCCCTATGCTTCTTACTATCACTCCAGACAAGCATAATCACAACTAGCATTACTCCAGAACTCCCAAAAACTAGCAAAAACCAGCTTCTCTAATGCATGAGGACAGACTTTTATAGATGGAGAAGGGAGGAAGATTCAATGCACCAGGACGCCCATTGTAGATCAACATTATCTCTAAAAAGCTACTGAGGATAGGTGTCAAGGATAGATGATGACTCTCGACCTCTATCAGATGGATTTTTCCCTCAAAAGACTTCATGAAGAGAAAGGAAAAAACATATGGATGCGCTTTTTCCCAAAAATAATTACTAAACTTAGTTGGCGCGAGTGTTGCTCTAGGACAGAGCGCCAATGGGCGCGCCCCCTTTTGAGGATTTCAGTGATTGGCGCGGATAAGACACTGTGTACCCGCGCCAATGGAAAAAGGGCACTTTTCAGGGATAATTTGCAGAAGGTGTCTTCAGGGAACATGAAGTACATATTCAGGGGAACATAATGCAAGTGTTTTTAGGCTATGTCACTGCTCACAGGTCCCGGAATGTATCCTCCAATGTACGAAAACAGGGGTAACAGGAACGGTGACCAATGGTGACAAATTACTGTGTAACAGATGCCCCCTAAACCATGAGGCCCGAGAGAGAGAGAGGGGTGAAATGCTTTACAAGAACACATATAGCTACCACCGAGAATCTGTATTGAGAGATACAATTGATAGTTCAAATACATGATATACGTGGTATGGTCGTAGCCATCCATAAGAGAGTACATGATAATCTAGATCCGTAGCATGGACGCAGCCATCTGGTTAGGATCAATGAATTGACTCAGGTATGGTCGCAGCCATCCAGTGAATGAGTCATGTATCAAGAATCACACCTGGATTACGACAGACACAATCGAGGGTCTTGCGCTCCATCTCGACCCGAACAAAAGTACAAGTTCAAGCACGTGAACATGTGAGCTGAAGTCGAACATGCATGAACATCGTCTGATTACCAGTCAATATTGGGAACTGTTAACAGACGCGAGAGGTAC
>APFE031491839.1:1523-40897 GCA_000404065.3 Pinus taeda | reverse complement strand
AACATTAAACGATCGACAGAAAACAAGCCAAGACAAGAGACACAAGATGTGGCAGCTAGCCAAGGACAAACCCCACAATGTGTGGGGAAATCTTTGATCAAATCTTCTTTTATCTTCAATAATTCAACAGAGAGAAATAGTATAATAAATCTGATTCATATCAGCAGTAGCAAACCCTAGATCAGCAGCATCAGCATTAGCGGCTTCATCATCAAACTAGGGTAGACGATATCTCACAAACCGACTGTCGGAACGGCTTGATTCCACCACCAAAAGTTGCGGCTTCCAAAGGAGGTTCAGATGAACCTACAACATAATTCAGATGAGGAGATATTCTAGTCCACGTAGGTCAAACTTTACTTCTGCAGTTGCAGCTTCAATTTCGGCGGCTTCCGGCTTCAAACTAGGGCAGTCGATATCTTGCAAACTGTCCGTCGAACTGACTTGATTCCACCACAAAAAGTTTTGGCTTTCAAAGGAGGTTCAGATGAACCTACAGTGCAGTACAAATGAGGAGATCTTCTAGTCCACGCAGGTCAATCTTTACTTCTGCAGTTACAACTTCAGTTTCAGCAGCTTCCGGCTTTAAATGTGTGAGGGAGAGACCCTTTTCTGCACAGTAGAGAAGAGACTCTTTTCTGCGCAGTATAGAGAGAGAGAGAGAGAGATGTGATGAGATGAGTGAGTCCAAATGAGGAAAAGTCCTCCTGTATTTATACACAACGTTGGCGTTTGAATAGATGCGACTGTTGGGCTTCTGAGCCTACATGAGTTGTAGGTCGACTTGATAATAATTCCATAATCAAAATAGATTCATATCTCCATGAATACTTATCGGAATTGGATGATCTTTATATCAATCCTACACCTCTTGACGAGAGGAATCTAATAGAAATATTATCAGCCATGAATAAGATGACCCACATGAATATTTGCCCTATTTTCCAATTTTAACAGGTTTATGTATGTTGTTTTCTTCCATGCAAGGAAATTTGAAGCCCCAACCAATTTGTTGCTCTCCTTGCAAAAAGACATTTTGATAGTTTCAGAAGAATTCATATACTTACTTGAGTAAATACTGCTTCTTCCACTTGCTTCCTCTTTAATCTTGATGTTGATGTAGATAATAGAAGATTATTCCTTGAAAGATTGATGAGAGAGAGTTGTTTTACGTACCCTCTTGAAGATAATGACAATGTTCTTTGATCTAGTCTTGCTTAGTCTTTGAAGAGCTTCCACTCCTTCGGTGATGGATGAATGATGATCTCAGAAATGCTTCTAGGGTTTTGATCCTTTCTTTTCACTTCCTCCTTGATGATGATTTCGAGAATCTTGCTAAAGTAGATTTCTTCGATCTAGGGTTTTGGTATGATGAAGATCTTGATCTCTTGCTTGATATCTTTTGTCTCGCTTTGATTCTTCCTTAAAATTTGATTTTTGTGTGTCTTCTTGATTAGATGCCCCTTCTTGACTTTAGCACCTTAGCTCTGATCCCATGTTGAGAAATCTAGGGCATCAATAGTTAGGTGATTTCTCTGCTTATGATAGTTGCTTGTGATAGACTTTGCCTTCTTGATTATGATCTTCTCTTTCTTGATATTATTATTGTGTTATTTTCATCAAGACAATTACCATGAACAAATAAAGAGACAAGAGACATAGTATATAGGCTTGTCAATTAGGGCCAAGACCTCTCACTCTTTGAGAGAAAAACCCAAATGAAATTCTTCTTATAGATCTTCAATTGACAAACACCAAGACCATGACAAAGACCCTTGACACTAGAGTCCTCCCAAGACCAAGTCACTAGCTTCCTCTCCAACACTGCTCTTCCTCTTCATCTTCCCCTTCTCGGCTTCCTTGATAATCTCAATCTCTTCTTGTACGTTTGCAACCCCACCACATAAACCCTAGATTACTTTTGCTTCCTTAAATAGCCTCAAGAGAGAGACTTATTGCACTTCTACTCAGTCCATTCTACCAAGGTCTTCTACCCAAACAAGATCACCTCAATGTAGTTGCAAACCTTCGACCTTCTCTTGACACCTTCAGATCTGTTGTCTTCACACATGGGAGAATATACTACCCCAAAACAGTCCACAACAAACTTCGCTCTCTTTCCCTCTTGCTTCCCTGAGATAAAGGCTCTTTCTAGTATGTTTCTTGCACTTCTTTGTAGACTTGCTTAACAAAATTCCTTGCCTTTAAATGAGGCCAAGCACTGCTATACATAAGTGTTTGCTCATGTCCCTTAGGCCGACATAATCACTTGAAGAGGGCTAGTGACAAGGTCTTGGAGAATGACTTTACATAGACAAGTGTGACTCTTTACAATGTGTAACATGTCTTCATTACATTCCAATGACTCGTTAGACTTTTATGACTAGATGATAATATCCCTAAGGGCTCTCAAAGGGAGCCTCAACTAAACTAAAATCTCTTGCTCATGAAACCCATGATGCAAGTGTTACAATAATTTTATTTTTCTTCTTTACATCTCTTACACAAAAATCACAACTACATGTCATTATGAAGACCGAACCTAGTTACACTTTTCAACATATTAAGAGGGAGATGATAGTCATGTGATACCAAGAGGTTTTATTGTAATTATAATATAAATAATCTTATAAAAAATACTAAAATAATGAATCAATCTTAAAATGGAATTCCTTAATTTATAAATTTAGAAAATGAAAATGAATTATTTAAATAAAATAAGATTTTATTTTTTTATAATAATTATTAAATATAAGCAATGAATCAATCATAATTACAAAACAAAAATAAATCATGAGAATGAGAATGAGTATTCAAAATAGTAACCACAGTAAGTCATTTTTTATGTCAATGTTTCAAGTCTACAACAAGACTCATCGTCAGGACAAATCCACAAAGAAGAGTAAGGAGGAAGGGAATAAATAGTGAAAGGCAGGATATGCAGAGAGAAATGGCCAACTAGATAACCCTAACTATAATAATAAACAAAGAAAGGGGATAAAAATATTATTATTAAGGGAAATTAATTGGAAATGGAAATGAAATTATAAATGAAAATAATAATTATTAATGAAGTTCTATTTAGGATAATGGTCAATTAATAAAGTTAATAATCATATTATCATAAGAATTAATTATCCTCATTATTGGTAATAATTATTACTAATAATGAAGTTGAATTAATAGCATAATAATTATTGTATTAATTAGATTAATAAGCATTATACTAAATTAAGCCCATACTAATAGTAATTATTAATATTTTTTAGATTGGAGTATAAAAATTAAAATAATGATTTATTACAAGGGAATAAATGAGAGGAAGAGATTAATGATTATTGATGTATAATAATATTATTATTAAGGTTTAATAGTTATTATTAAAGAAATATCAACTAATCTTATAATAAATTAGAATATTATTATTATAGGGATGATTAGTTTTTATTAGTTACGAAAATTGAATGGAGGAATGGACGGGTTATGGGAAGGGAGGGCAAAGGGAGAAATATGAGGAATATGAATATGAAAGGTAAATAGGGATATTTAAAAATGAGTTTAGTCTTGGTTGAGAGTTCTAATGTTTTGAGTAAGGGCAGGAATCCAACTTCTGCTTACTTCCAAACCCCCATCTCTATTAAGATTAAGGATGATTTACAATTTCAAGAGCTTCCTGTATTTTCTGTTTATACTGATGTTTCTCAATTATTTTAGAGTCTTCAAGGCATATGTGGTGACATGTCTTAACTGAGTGTTTAGCAAGTGTAAAAGACCTAGTTTTGTTATTTTTGATGTCAGCACCATGCTCTTTGAGCCTTATTTTAAAGGGCCTTCCTGTTTCTCCAATGTAACAATTCCCCCATGAACACATGACTTTGTAAACATCTTTTTGCTGGAAGTGATCCACACTGTCTTTGACATATCTCATCTTATGTCTTATGGTAGTTAAGGGTTTGTAAGAGGTTTCAATACCATTCTTTCTAAGAACCTTCGCAAGTTTGTCAATGACTCTTTGTATGAAAGGTAAATAGGGTTTATTGTTAGAAGCTTGAGAGTTTGTTGCAGGAAGTCTTACTTGATTTTTGGTCCTAGCTCTTTTGATGGTCTTAATGATGTATTTATTTTTATAACCAATGCTTAAAAAGACCTTCCTTAAATACTCAATTTCTTCTTCAATGTGATTGGCATCAGATATTCTTAAAGCTCTAGTGAACAAGGTTTTGAGCACCCCCATCTTTTGAGATGGGTGATGGTGAGCCTTCCACATGAAGGTAGTTATTAATATGTGCTTTCTTTCTGAACACCTTGTGTCCAAAAGTGATCCACCTTTATTTCTGAGGAGAATGTCGAGGACTGGAATGTTGTTGTTTTCTTCAAATTCCATTGTGAATTTGATGTCATTAGATAAACTGTTAAGGTGGTCTAGGAAGTTACTCAACTCCTTGTCCCCATGAGGCCAATTAACACTAGTGTCATAAATGAACCTGATCCAGAATCTCGATTTTGCGAAAAGGTGTCAAGCACATCCTTTTCAAATTTCTCCATAAAGAGGTTGACTACTATAGGGGAAAGTCAAGATCTCATAGACACTCTTGATGTCTTCTCAAAGAGTTCACCTTGGAAGGTGAAGAAAGTGGAACGAAGACCTTGGTCTGTGACTTCTTTTACCACTAGGACAACTTCATCTAAAGGAATCTTCGTGAAGAGCTAGACCACATCAAACCTAGCAATCTTATCCCCAAGATCTAATTTCTCCTACTTCATAAGTTCTATATAATGGTTAAATCAATCAAACTTTATTTACAAAAGTTAACTGATTGAAGTGAGAAAATGTAAAATCCAAAAGTCCTTTTAAGAGATACAAAGACTCTTAATAAAGAAACATTTAAATAGTCATATAAAATTAAAATTCCAAGTGTTGTTATTAATGAAATTTAATTAGGTAGCAAATAGATAATAAGATCAAATGTGGAAAACTTTAAAATCTAAAATCTAGAAAATACAAGTTAATAATATGATATTTACATCCCTTAAGATTAAATAAATCTATCATAAAAATAAAGGGAATCAAAATATAATCTCACTGCCTTAATTCAACATAGTGGAAATGAAGTTGTTAAATAAGCCAAGATGCCCTTAAAAATAAAAATATAAGATGTTTAAAAGATATGATCTCTTCAACTTCCTTTGCACCACATATTTGATTTAAAAGTACTTTGGGTTAGTTCAACTACCAATATCACTAAGAAAGTCATGAGCATTAGTCCTCAAGTTAGCAATATTTAATTTATTTTAAAAACTCTTTATCTTGAAAACATAATTTTAATCAACCAATTTAGAATTTTATAAACTTTTTTAAATATTTAATTTATTCTTATTAATCATTTCATTGTTTTTTTTACACATGAGAAAATCTATCATAACTTAGTTATCAAGTCAACAATGAATCATTTCATTGTTTTATCAAGTCTTGTTTTTATATTTCATAGGAATATAAAGTTTAATATTTATTGATATTAATTCAATTATCTTTTTTTAAGTTGACAATGAAATGAAGTGAAACAAAAGAAGCATGATAATATGAGAGCCTTGAAAAATGAGTAGAGGATTGAGAAACCAAATGTAACAAAGTGCAAAAATATAGAAACACATTAATACATAGAAAAATCAAGATAAATTGAGAGCTAGAAAAAACCAAGACATCATTTTACCTATCAATCAAACAATCAAGTGTAATGAAAAACATAAATACATAATAGAGTCATGCTAACACAGAAAATAAACCAAGACCCAATCGTATATACTTCCAAAAAATTGCCACATCATACAACTCTCAATCTCAGTCCAATTCCTTCCATCATTTAACATGGTTCTTGATTCACCACCACCTCATTCCAATATCCATCTCTGACACTTAAACTTTATGACAACCACATTAAGTGTGAGGTAGCCAACATAAGGGGGTAATGTTAACTCCCCCTTTGCACAATTAATAATAATATGTTGAATAAGGGATACAACAAGAAAACAATTTTCATGATTGATATGTTTTGATTTGTTTAAGGTTTCCCAAAATAACATCTTCACTTACAAATGACAAACATTATACAACTAATCAAAAATTAAATAATAGATATTATATAAGTTGAAATATATATATATTAGTACGCATTATACAACCAATAAAAAAATTAGTTAATAGATATTGTATAGGTTGAGAGATGTATCAATAAGGTCTAAACACTTTAAATATTATAAAATTTGTTAGATTGAATATAAATAAACACCAAAGAGAAAGATTAGGGCATAATACATTTCATTAGAATCATATAGATATAAATACAATGTTTATGACCTTTCGATTAAGATTTCAAGGTCTTTTGGATTCCTGATGATGGTTTGTATTCCTTTACACTAATCTTAACAGATTAGGTGCCTAACATCCCCATGCCCCACCACCCCCACCCACCCACCCAACCCCCCCCCCCCCCATTCAAGGGGTTGTATGTTGAGTTATGTCAATATAGAGAGATTAGGATAACTTCCAATGATTGAATGTGCTCTCTGTTGAAAAGTGTAACTAGGTTCAATCTTCATAATAAAATATGTAATTATGGTTTTATGTAATTGATGTAAAGAATAAAATAAAATTATTTGTAATGCTTGGCTCATGGGTTTCATGATCAAGGAATTTTATTTTAGTTAAGGCTCCCTTTGTGAGCCTTTAGGGTTGGTCATCAAGTCATAAAGTCTAGGGAGTCATTGTCATGTATTGAAGACACGTTACGCATTGTAAAGGGTCATTTTGATCATGTTAATTACCCTCCAAGACCTTGTCACAAGCCCTCCCTCATGTCAGCCTTTGAAAGAAATAAAAAAGTTTCCAGAACGATAAGTTGGCCTACCCCATGGCTCAAGTCGGCTTACTTTTGATGGGCTAACGACCATATATAGGGCAACTCAACCTCACTTTGAGAAAAATTAGATCAAGCATTTGAAATCGAAAAAAAAATTGCAAAGAAGGACAAGAAGGAAGCCTCTCATTTAGCGAAGGAAAGAGAAAAGCAAGTCGAAGTAATTTTGGGTTTGTTTAGGGTAATCACCTTCACACGTGCGAGGAAAAGGAGTACCACCTACTGCAAAAAGGGTCGAAGTCTTCATTGCTATAATAGAAGCCGAATCAAGAAGAAGACAAGTTGGTTCATCAAGACGAGTTAAAGGAGAAAGTCATTCAGTCCAAGCGAAGGAGATTAAGGGGTCACTTCACCATATATCTCTCACACACGCTGCAACTAGGGTTTCTAAGGAGGCCGAAGAAGTTGCAAGTTTGATCTAAGAAGTCGAGATTTGAAGGATAACCGAGAAGGAGGGAGAAGTCAGCAGTTTGACTATCATTGTCGAAAGGAAGAGGAGAAAGCCTTCTGACTTGGTCTTGGAGAGGTAAATAGGTCAAGAATTTTGGTCTTGGTAGTCGTCAATTGACGTCTCTATAAGAAGAATTCGTTTGGCTTTTCCTCTCAAGTTGGAGAGATTTTGGCCCTGGCTGATCGCTTATATTCTGTGTCTCTTGTCTCTTTATTGTTTATGCTTTGGTAGTTGTTTGATGAAAAAGAATACTATAATTATCTAACTAAATAAAAGATCCTAATCTAAAGTATTAAAAAACATTCACAAGTAGTTATCATAAGAAGAGAAATCACCTAATTGCTATGCCCTAGATTTCTCAACACTCTCTAAATCTAGTGCCTTAAGGCATACCACACACCAAATGGGTAGCATAAGTTGAAGTCTTCTATTGAATTGTGGTTTAAGGTTGACCACCAACACCGAAAATCTGCTATAACACTCAATTTCAGGAACATTTCTAAAATTAACAAGAATTTGATGTCTTTTGTTGATTGGAAGTGCTCACAAATGACATTTTGAAAAACTACAAAATGACATTTTGAAAAAAACTACAAACTGATGTTAATTTAAAGATGACAATAAACTGAATCATGCTCATGGTTTTGACTCTGAGTATATCTCTAAATCTGGTTCAAGCTCGCTCATACATGATTGTGTATGATTGCTTAATAAGACTTCAAAACTAAAAGTTTAACTATGAGAGTCACATGTAATAGAAGATCAACGAATGATAACATCTCTCCAACTCTTATTCAATGCTCATTTGAGTAAGTCATATCAATATGAGGAAATGCGTATTGTAATAATTGACCGATGAGAGTAATATCAGTTATGTTGGAGGCCGCTGAAAAGGCCCTTCATATGAATCCTAACCAGCACTGCTGTAAATCGTCTATATTGTTAGCCTCGGCACCTCGAGCAAAACAAAGATTTTCAAGCTCTCCTTTTGCGTGTAGGTATGAACAACGTTGAAAATGAGCGAGTAGTAAGACCCTTTTTTTCCTTCTCCACGACATACTGCCTTGTTTTCGAGTCTAATGCATGACCTCCATCTAGAACTATTGGCATCGTGTTGCTTTGCTTTTGCCCTTCTGATATGTATTCGACAAACTTGTCAATCTGCCAAAAGGGCTTGGACTTCGAATCAGTGACCAGCATGAACATCATGGTGGAGGGATTTGGGGGTGCTCGAAGTTCCCATTCCGCAAAAAACAATCTCTAACATGTTTTGCCACATTTTATTTCACGATCCATAACACTACCAAGATATAAAAACCACAGGTTTCCATAACACTGCTGAGATATAAAAAAACACATTAAAAACCTGGTAGATAGCCTTCCTTTGGACATCTTAAACTAAAATCTGAGCCTAGCTCTTGCTACCATTCGAATTGACTGACACTGCTTGCTATAAAAATAGTAGATGGATTTATGTTTGTGAATGATTTTTCGCCAATGGCAGAGTTTCACGGATTGGACAAAAGAAATGCAGTCTCCAGCGCACGCAGAAGGGCATGGAAGAGACGAGGGTTCTGACTGAGAATCTCTGCTAAGCAGAGAGGACAACGTCCAAGAAAGTAGTGAGGTAATGCACAAAATGGCAGAGTGGACAGGTCTGATTGCCCAAGGCGAGGAGGATGATCTCTACGGGGAAGCAGGTCACTGATACAACCGTTATACTGAATCTCGTTGAACACCAAATAAAAAGATAAACATGGAATAAATTTCATGAGAATTAGGCGTCTAACAATATCTATCGCAACATATACAACATTTATTAATTTAACTAATGGGTGCTTACTAATCACCCGTTGATGCGCCACTTGTACATGGCCACTGGGGCAATTTTACAAAGGACCTTCTAGACGTCACCTAGGGTTGACACTCCTTATGCCGTTGCTTGGTTCCCGAAATGGTTCAATCTTCGGTTGACATCGCTCCCTCCTTTCACGGACTTTCCTCGCCACACGTGAATGCCTAGATATGCACGCGGATGAGTGTACATCGCATCCAATTCCACGTTAGGGTCGGTTCGTGTGGCAACGAGGATGAATGACCGTTATCCTCGACGAATTCAATTGATTTGGAGTTCTCTGGAAGTGATTTGAAGTCAATGCAATTCAATATAATCTGCTATAGATTTATATCACACGCAACTTTCCCTAGTGTAAACAGTGATTATAGCAAAGAGTACTATTTGCCAATTTGTTATCCCTTGTACCAGTCTAAATATATTTGTAAAACAATATATTTGAAAATCGTTTCAGTGGAAATAGGAAGAATTCTAATATTCTATCTGATCGATTTCATCAGTTCACGAGAATCCATTTGTTCTGTCTGCATCTAACATGAGGTTAGTTTCAGGAGTGATCACATCCATAAACCAAAACTCCAACAGCCTGTTTCTTGTGAGATAAAAATATCACCTTTGGGAGAATAGAATGAGCATTTTAATCTCTTAAAATGACTGTAGATCATAGACGCCAATTTTAACATATGGCTGCATAGATGTCTCTGTTCAAGTTTCTCCATTTAATTGCCTGCCTGGATTCTTTCTTTAAAATGTGTTACACAACCCCTTGCAACTTGAAGGAATAATATGCACTCTATTCATTGAATACACTATACCAATCTGCAGACTTAAAATTCACATATGAACATGGACTTCTTATTGTGCTGGTCACAGTAAAATACACATTGAAGCATGTCTCAGAAATACATTACAGTTTCCTTAATCCATTGTAAAGAAATTAGAACATGAAGTGAGAATTCTGACGACTAGTTTAATTAAGAAACATGTGATAAGCATCAGATAGATGTAAACGTCAAATCAGTCACGAGGTTTGAGTTTTTCCATTTCAAAGAATTATCCTAAGAGAGTGTGCCATCTCATTAGAAGATAACATTGAGAATAGTTACAAATTGCAGAATAATTCAAAATTCAACAGAATTTGAACTTGGTTGCTATAGGACAACCATGATAAGATAATAAACATGGCCTAAAATATTCCTCAAATTTGAACAAGCAACAAGGTAAGCTACACCACAGCTTCAGCAGCATGGATAATTTAAGAATGGAGTGAACTTTACAAATCAGGTATTTGTTCTCTTAAGCATTAGGTCATATAGTGCAAACCCACCTTGATGACAGCCGGGCATCTTGGAAGCTGCGGTGGCTAGTTCAGACTGAAATAAAACCATAATTAGACAATAGAGAGATCCAATTTCCATATGTTTAGACAAATCATCTGCAAAAGTTGTATGGTATTTTCTGCATCAATTATAATAAATATACCTTAGGAACCATGCACAGTTGTGTTGACTCAAAACCATCCTTTGCTTTTGAATAGAGTCTCAGGATATCTGATGAACTTAAACTACATTTGATGTAGAAGAAAGCTGCAGGTCGGACATTCATCACTCTCCGAGAAATTCCAATAAAGATTGGATCACTCTACAAGACAGTATAATAATTTTATCTGTGAGACCTGATGCAGATTTTAAGTGTTCATAGGAGACATTGCTGTAGAATTAGAAGTCAAAAATGTAGACATAGGAATTGGAAAATAGAGCAGGAGGGAGTGTTAATGTTATGTTGCCAATGGAAGCAGCATGTAGTATCAAGCACAATAAGGATAAATAATGAACGGTTGAGCAATTAACGATAGAGTCAAGACAACCACTCTAAAGAACATGTTAAGGAAAGATTAAAACTCCAATTGTATTGTCTTTAGACATTGTAGGCATACACAGTAGCGTGGATCAAAATTAATGTTGTGGTGGTACTGAGATTCAATTAATCTCTTAAATATTATGGGAAATAGCTTAGCATAACTGGAACTTCGGCCTTTGGTGCTGGAATTTGAGTCTGTCCTAAAGTTCATTCACGTGGAAATGAATAGTGATTTATGCTGCATGAAGTTTTGAAATGCCAAAACATCCAGATTGCGGGTATGCATGTCCGGAATTGCCATGATTTGCATGAAAAGATAGATTGGGGATGACAATTATAGATATTAAAAAATGTAAAATAAATAGAAAAGTGGTGTGGAAATTTCAAAATTAGCCACAACACACATTATTAGTATTGCAAACCCATACCGTTCACAATTACAAATCTGCAATTGCACTCACATATATCAGGCATTTGTACAATTCATTAATATATCAGCCACTGTATAAGAAATTTAAATAAAATTAATTTTCAATGAAGAACTCAGAAAAGCTAGAGCCCAGAACATGAAATTATTTACTCAATGTCGGGACTAAACCTAGAAGGTATATCTATCTAAGATATTGAACTAACCTCATCTACTGTTTTTAAAATGGAACTAAAGTTCCTTGAGTTTTCGTTTCCAGAAATGCTTCATGCACAAAATTTAAGTCTGCAAATAGAACCTAGTCTACATACGGATGACTTTTCATATGAAATGTTTTTACAGTGACATAGTAAAAATCATCAAAACCTTTTACTCAAAAAACCATATAATAATTCTTACTGTTCTATCTCTGGAATTTTCTAAACAAGGAAAGACTAGCTCCAGGCTGTTTGTATAATTGTGAAGTATTGACTAACTCTCCATGCTTCCTCGATGCGCAATCTCAGATTAGAAGCTTCCTCTTCTATCCCAAGAATTATTATGTTTAAATTTCTTTTTAGTCAGGCATTATAATGGAAAAGGCATTAAAATCCTCAATTTCTCTCAGATTCTTGTCAGTGTGTTATCATTGGAAAACTGCCATATAAGTATTGCTGATAATTGCATAGCAATCCACAGTGACTGGGATCAATATGTAATGGCATATGCTTGTCCATCTATAAACAATGCTTTTGCAACCTAGGTCTTGCAGCCTTGTTTCAATAAAGACAGGAAATTTCAAATTGCAGCATTGCGAAAAAAAATTCCCAAAAATCTGCGTTAAGGACAGGAAAAAAACATTGTTTTAGATTTCTATAAGACCATTGTTACCCCATCTTACTCTGGTTTGAAGAATGAGATTCCAGATGGTAAATGATTTTTAACTATTAAAGCCCTGATAATGTTCATTTGTGGGTACTAGTGGTATTGACATGGCACTAAACCAACACTTAAACAAGCCCATGTGGCATCTTCTTGTGGCCCCTGCAGCTGGGAACACACAAGGGGTCCCAGATTGTTATGTTGCATCTGGAATCTCCCCAACCAATGGGGACCCCTTGGTATTCCCAACTGCGTGGAACTGCCTGGGAACAGCTCAGCCTTGATCCCAAAGCTCCCAGAACATTCCACAAGTATCCATAATCTCTCCCAAACAAAAGCAAACATTCTATTCCAATGCCCATGTTCCAACGGATGAGTATATGCTGGGAACTGGTTCCTGAACCCATGGGAGCAGTACCCATTAGACAATGATACTGACATTTCACAAGACCAAAAATAAGTTCAGGTCCTAACAAGGAAACATGAGAAACATAAAAGGTCTAGGTTTTAATGGATTCGATAGAGCAAAGAAGTTGCCAAGTATGTTGTATTCTGAGATGTTCCTAGGGAATAGAACTGGTGCAAGGTATTCATTGGAGAATGAAAACCTCCCCATTTGAGTAGCTAAAGGAGGTATCCCATATACTTCCAAGGCATGCAATAAGATTACTGTCACTGAGTTGTGCTAAAGTTTTTAATTAAAAAGGTGAGGAAGAACTCATTCAACTAGAGCTATGTTAATTTTGGACAGCTAGGGAGAAATTCCCTAACCCTCATCTGATTATGAAATATTTTTCAAGTAATTTAATAAAAGGAATTTTATTA
The DNA here is from genome assembly GCA_000404065.3 of Pinus taeda. NCBI lineage: Eukaryota > Viridiplantae > Streptophyta > Pinopsida > Pinales > Pinaceae > Pinus > Pinus taeda. The sequence goes on along the minus strand of APFE031491839.1, from coordinate 27,704 downwards.
TGGCCAGCCGCAATCCAGTGGAGGGAAAAATATTATTTGAATTTAAATTTACACTGAAAATTCAAGGTCGACTTCAAAGTTGGCTCCTCTCAAGGGTCATGACCCTTCATGGAAATAACTATAAATTCCCCATTGTGATCTCCAAATGGTATCTTCGGATGGCACTTATGGTCTGTGGTTTTCGTATGATATCTGGGCTTTGTATCTGCCTCAGGATTACTCTATTGTTTCATAGATTTTCGGAAATCTTTTGACTCTGTTCTGAGGAAAGCCTCATGCCAGTGACTCAAAGATATTGGCATCTCTGCGACCCTATTGACAACTATTATGCGCCTATATGAATCTGTCCTTGGTCGTCTTCGTGTGGCTCATTTGATGTCTGATTTCATCCGAAGCACCATTGGGGTTAAACAGGGTTGTCCACTGTCCCCTACCCTGTTTGGGATTTATATTGATGAGTTGGAGGCATTCCTACACAAGCATATCCAGGACACTAATGGGTGCCTTCTTCACCAGAGTTTGAATCTTGATATCCATTCTACTCTTTGTTGACAAAGTGATCCTCCTCTCCTCATCCCTAGAAGGATTACAGAGGCAACTGGATGCCTTAGCTCTGTTTTGTGATCTTAGATAGTTGACGGTCAAGCTGAGTAAAACCAAGGTTATGATCCTCAATGGGGTGAAGAAAACTTCAAACCTTCACTTCCTATTCAGAGGGGAGGAGGTTGAGATCGCCAACAAGTATAATTACTTGGGGATGCAATTCTTAAGTCCTCGCTTCGGTTTGCGACCAACGCTTCAGCCTCGGATCAACAAAGAATATGGATCCTTTGCCCTTCTTGAGAGATAGTGCTTTTGACATCACTTCCAAGACATCTCGTCCAAGATGGGTCTCATGGAGACCTTGATCTGTCCCACTATTCTATATGGCTCAAACATTTGGGGACCGTCTTTACTTGATTTAGATTGGCCTTCAGCTGAGAGAGTCCAGATTCTTCTTCTCCACCGCATCATTAGATGCAAACAGACAGTACCTCAACAAATCGTCCTTGCAAAGTTTGGAGCTCAGCCCTTTCGGCTTGAGATGGTCTTCATATTGGTTTCATTCTTGCACCGTGTCTGGAGCTTTGCAGACTCGATAAAGAGTAGGGACCGATATCCTTACTTGGCATATTTCTCTTCTGAGACTATTGCCCATTCTACTCCCTCGGGCCGGTCCAAATGTTGGTTTATAGGAGTTTCAAATCTCTTAGAGTCAGTGGGCATTCAGTTGGATTGTCTCCCTCCTTTCCGATATTCCTTAGATGCACCTGGTCACTTTTTACCTACTAGGCAAGAGTTGAACAAGATCATCAGGGAGGACATCTACAAGCAATTCGCCCAAGTCACCTGGGTTAATCCTCTAGGAGGGTTGCGCCCAAAGATGGCCTTCTACGCTGAGCACTTCTTAGAGTTGAGAGACGGGCTCATTGTTCGACCCCAGTATACGCTTTGCCACTGGATGCATGCTTTTTGAATTCCCCTAGGCCAGTTCAGAGTAGGTTCTCATAAACTTCGGGTAGAGACAAACCACCAGATTGATAGACCAGACATAATCTGCTAGGTATGTCATTTACAAGAAGTGGAGACCGAGGTGCACTTCATTTTTGGATACCCTGTCTACTACAAGATTAGAGGAAGGTTCTATTGTTTGTTCAAATATTCTCAAACCCTCACCGACTTTTTCAAGTATCCTGATCAAAGATGTTTGGCCCTATATATGCAGGAGGCTCTCAGGTTCCTAGTGCATATTCTTCAGCCTCCCATCAGACCAGACCCCACACAGATGATCACGACATTTTTCAGGGTACTACCTTCACACAGGGGCACCAAGAGACCAATGGATACCAGTACACATCCAGACTCTAGATCAATCAGGATGCGTTAGACCTCACCCCGCTACACGAGATCTCAACAACATATATATCTCATATCCGTTCTTGGGAGACGAACTAGGCCCTCTAGACCTCAGCAGCGAGCGAACTCCCCCAGAGAACGATTTAGTGGACAGTGCGCACTTTCTGCCGACACTTCATCAGGCCAACAAACTTTGTTGAGTTTCTTCAGTGTTCTTCGTTCAATCTTGGATGTTAGGAAAGATAGGTCTGATCCTCAGACATATTATCTCCTGGATCTTCTCTACCAGGGCTAGATGTTAGTTTACTTCATGCATTGCATCTTTTATAGGAGATCGTTTGGTTCTCCCACTTTGTATAAAAGACTATTTGGTTGTCCCGCTTTGTATGGACATCATTGTACTCAACAGTCCCTTTGACCTACTTTGTGGTCATTAGCTGGACATAAATATAATTATGTTATCTATTTCTCTCGCTCTGCTGAGGACTGCTCTGCCTCAAGATTAGTTTCCATATTTTACCCTCACTTTGCCACAAATATGTACGCAAGACTTTCGCTCAAGGTTTAGGATTTCTCTCTTGCATTGGCTATACTCTTACACTCTCTCGCATTTTTTTACAGGATAATGGCTTGCACTTATTATAGGAGTAGGGCTCACATATTCTACATAACTATGACTACGGCTCGCACTTTGAGTTTGGTATGCCACTCGCTTGATCACCCTATAATGTCTCATTGTAATGGCGTCATGTTGTAATGATGTATGTCTACAATATGACCTTGATTGGGTATGACAGTAATGACACCTATCGCATATGGTCTCGCTCTCATTATTTATGATCTATGAAACCGGATTCGCTCGAAATGGGCTACGTGTCCGAATCCCACGAATTGGACACGATTTGGTGGAGATTTGAATCCCAGAATGGGACACGCTATGTCCTAACATGACATGATTGAACCTCGCACATGTCACGTTAGGACACAACGTGTCACGATTTTGGAATTCGAATCCCAAAAAAGGGAAACCCATGGGAATAAAAACGCGTTGTTCTATCAATGATTTACCATTTATCTCTTTCAGTTTTGCATACACTGAGCTGTGGGCAAGGAGCTAAGGGTGTGGAGTGTTCGGCAAGGAGATTCAAGCACCAAGTAAGTGCATTTCATCTCTATTTTTTTGCATTTCTATTACAGCAGTTGTATATGATTATTTTTACAAATTTGTGCATGTTTTGTTTATTTTGTTTACAGTATCCATGGCTCAATCAAGCGCAGCAATTAGGGGACAAAGGAAGGGGAAGAATGTCTCCATTGGAGATGCCCCTCCTCCCCCAATATCATCAGAGTCTGCTGCAAGTAATGTTGAGGGAAGAGGAGGACCTAAAGATAGCATTGAGAAATATCACTTGTGGAAATATGTCACAAGGGAGGATGGGACAAGCACCAAGGGGAAGGTAGGAGGCAATGTGCAATGGAGATGCAACTTTTGCCACATTTATTTCAAAAGCACATATTACCGTGTGAAAGGTCATTTGTTGGCTTTACCAGGTTGTGGAATTGGAGCTTGTAAAGCTCTTCCTTTACAAAAAAGAAAATAAATGGAAAAGGAGTTCACTGTTGGTATGAAAAATGTGGCTGCAAAATCAAGAAAAACCAAGAATGAAGACCCCCTTCCATTTTTGAGGAAGTGCACCACTAAATTTCCATTTGAGAGTTCTATTGGGGGACAAGCAGCAAAAAGAAGAGCAATTTCACTTGGTCCAATGAACAAAATTTTTCAAAAAGAGAAACGGGAAGAGCTTGATCTCACCATTGCCTTCCTTTTCTATCAAAACTTCATATCATTTAATGTTGCATGCTCACCTCTATTTATTGAGATCTGTCGAGCTCTAACTCATGGGTCTCCATCATGGTATGTGCCTCCTGGTTCAGAGAAGCTTAGAACCACATTGTTGACGAAGGCAAAAAAAGAGGTGCAAAAAATGCTTGAGCCTATTAAAGCATCATGCCCAACATCTAGGGTTAGCTTTGTTTCTGATGGATGGACAGATCCAGCACAACACCCAATCATCAACTTCATGGTGTCTTCCTTGAATGGTCCAGTTTTCTTAAAAGCAGTGGATACACTTGGAGAATACAAGGATGCACAATTTATGGGTGAGTTATTTATTAAAGTTATTGAAGATGTAGGTGTTGATTCTTGTGTGCAAATCATTACAGATAATGCATCTGTTTGCAAGGTTGTTGGCATGATTGTGGAAGCTAAATATCCACAAGTGTTTTGGACACCTTGCATTGTCCATTCATTGAACTTAGCACTGAAATCCATTGTTTTTGATGTGCTTTGGATAGGTAACATTATTGAGGATGCAAGACATCCGTAACTTTGTGCAAAATCATACAAATGCCACACTACCTACAAGGAGTACAACAATCTATCATTGTTGAAGATTGTTGATACACAGTTTACCTCTTCATTCATGATGTTGAAGAGGTTGAGGGAGGTCAAGACCGCTCTTGTGGCCATGGTTATTTCTGAGTTTTGGTCTTTTTGGAGAAAGACAGATCAAGTAGCCTATAAAAGAGTGAAGGACACAGTGCTAGATGATGCTTGGTGAGAGAGGGTAGATCTAATTATTCAGATCATGGACCCTATCATTTCTTTCCTTCGATTTGCAGATACAGACAAACCCATCCGAGGAGAGATTTATGAGGGATGGGATTCCATGATTGAGTCTGTGAGGAGCATTATTCTACAAAGTGAGTGCCCCGAGTATGAGACATCACCACAGACCTTCTGTGGTACTATACAGGATATTCTTGTTAGCAGATGGGACAAGAATTGCACACCTTTACATTGTTTGGCTCACTCATTGAACCCAAAATACTATAGCCATGAGTGGCTGAATGGTGGACCTTCCCGCAGATTCCCTCCTCACATGGATGGTGAAATCTCACAGGGAAGGAAAGAAGCATTCAAGTGGGTTTTTTAGGATAAAGCATTGCTTGATGAGGTGGAGGATGCCTTTGCAGAGTTTTCCACTGGCACTAGTCAATTTGCAGGATATGATGTGATTAGAGACAGGGGGGCTAAGAAGCCCTATTCTTGGTGGGCAAATCATGGGGCAACAAGCCCTCCTCTTCAGCAGTTAGCCATGAGGCTTCTCTCTCAAGTGACTTCATGCTCTTATTGCGAGAGGAATTGGAGCACATATGGGAATTTGTATAGTGTGAAGAAGAGAAGACTTGAGAAGTCCAGGGCAGAGACAATGGTGTGTGTGCACACCAACCTTCGTCTTATTTACAGGCAGAGGGAAAAATGGTTGAGGGGAAAGACAAAGATGTGGGATGTCTTTCCTGATGATATGGGTATGGACAACAGTGTTGAGTTAGCATTGACCAACATGGATCTCAATGATCCAATGCTAGAGCCTCTTAGATTTGATTACGGTGATATTTTAAAGGGATCATCCTCCACACCAACAAATGCAGAGGTGACTATGGATACAGGGGAGGAGGAGGATGCAGAGTAGAGCAGTGATGAGTCTAGTGACCATGATGATGAGGACATTGATGTTGATTCTAATGATGACTATGAGGATTGTTGACTCATGAGTCATGGGCTACCTATTGCCTTGAGGCTTGTATACCTGTAGTTGTTTTATATTTTCTATTTCTATTTTCCATTGGCATTGCACTACCTATGTAACACATTTTGATATGATAACTTAATGAGAAAACTACAATTGTCAGTGTCTTTATCTTACTATCTTGTACGTTGTCTTTCATTTATGAATCATGATTTATGTGACATGTATTCGAATTTTATATGTACTATGCATGATATAATGTTACTAACTTACTTTGTAAACAGTAAAACTAACATCTAGATGAAGATCTATGTTTGAAATCAATGAATTTGTATCACTAATGAGAATTTGTGTAAGAAATATCTAATTTTTAATATATATATATATATATAACGAATCCTACGTGACTTGTTCCGAGGGGTCAACGTGTCTGAATCCAACTCTCAAATCCCCGTATCCTACGAATCCCGAATCCCCGTGTCAGGTGACTGAGCTTATGATCTCGCTCTCACAATATTTGCATATGATCTCATTCTTCCTTACTATACCAATTGTAAAGGCATCACTGCATGGTCTCACTACGGCATATGAAATGGTTCCATTTGACTCTCTATATTATGGTTCTCTGCAATATTGTTGGTATTGTTCCTCTGCATAAATTCACATCATACACAGTTGTTCTACAATGTTGCTAGGCATAATCCTCTGCAATTTGTATGATGATTCACTGTATAAATGTCATCTTTGCATTACCCTTTCTCTGTGTTATAAGTATGGTTCCTACTTAGCTATATGTTTGGCATCATTACTGTTTAGAGCTATAGTAGTATCTGTTCATGGCATCGGATATATATATGTTGATATGGCATCAACATTGTAAGTATATTGGCATGCAATAATATATTGAGCTATATTGGTGTGGCATTACATATGCAAAGCTCTTGTCAACAACATCCCTGAAGAGAAACCCTCATAAGATCTTGATTCAAAAATACATGCAGAATTGTTGTCAGTGATCTGGACAAGAATCAATAATCTATATGTATGGAAAAGAACACATGACAAAATCCTATATGATATGACAGTAACCATTTATGTCTAAGACAAAAGTAATGTTGTTGATTTGACAGTGATTTTGAAGTATGACCTCGGATTTACCCAATGATGACAAAATTGCTATGGCAGATGTAGCTATGTCTCTATGGCAGAAGCAACAACTCTCCCAAACTTGGAGAACTAGATAAGGATTGGAAGTATGCGTCTAAGAGGAGGAGAAAGCTAATTCATTTCATTATGAATCTTCTCTTGATTCACGGAAGAAAAAGAAAACTATCTTGTTGTAATATATTTTTCAAGATATGATATTATTTTGGTTTTGGTGGAGTATTGCAAAGGAATGTACAGACAACGTACTTGTTGATTTGATGTATATTCCAAGCAACCATAGATCAGCAGAAGAAGAACACCATGAACCGAACCCCAAATTCTTTCTACTATGATAAAAAATGTTCCTCAAAGAGCAACAACTCAATACCATCGTTACAAAATTTTCTCATCCAAAGATTATCATACCATAAGGTGCCAAATAGAAGCTTTATAGCTTCTTTATATAGAAAAACCCCTCCAAGTAGAAAATAATGACTAAATGGCTTGATTCTTGTCAAAATAATCTTGACCGTTGAAAATAGCTTAATCATCTTTTAATCTCCAATGTCGAATTTTTAAATTTGAGAAAAATTCGATTTTTTTTTAAAACCACTTTTAATTAATCCAAAAGTTAATATTTTGGACTAATTTCCTCAAAAATTGGCTTTGACTTAACCACCAAAGTCCAAGGGCTCAAATTTTTCTTAAAATATCCATTTTCCCTTGGTGGAGGACCTCCAAAAATTGACTTTCCTTTGACCCACGAATTTTTTATTATTTTCCACTTGGTGGGAAATTAATTTGACTCAAAATTAACTAATTTTCTCGCTTAGGATTTTAATTTAATTTTGCCAGAAAAATTAATTAATTGACTCTAAAAGGGATTAATAATTTTTTCCACCCTCAAATATTTTAGACATGGTTTTTTATTGCAAGGGACCATGCACCAAAATATTTTTACATCCAAATAATTACAAAATCAACCCTTAGAAGGGGAAATACTCATTTAGACTTGGACCTTCAATAACTTACCCAATTTTGCAACACAATATGATCTAGTATGAAACCAAGTGTGCTTGTCATAAAATAATTTAGTCAATGTGCTAAGATTATTACCAAACACACTTTTACAAAACTCGATATAACACTAGGACTCACTTAAGACTTTGTCAATGAATTCCACCCTAGCTTTGGGGTTTAAGCTAGAAGAAAAACTTTGCCGATTATCTGTGTTTACAAACACATAATTCGATGAGGTTAAAAAACTTCCTAGGATGAAATCCTTGTCCAAAATTAGAGGCTTACCTAGGTGTTGTTACATAATTAAATGGTCGTACTAGCATCATTTACAATAAAATTTGCAAAAATTGGGTTTACAATGATATAATCATGCTGGCTGATGAATTGATTCTCGAAAAAAATTGGCACACTGCTTCCTTGGACCACTAACAAAATTGTGGATAACTCCACCAACATCGAGGTACATAGAGGGCTTGGTCCTCATAATTAAATGTTAGTTCCTTACCTTCATACATGACAAACTCCAATGGAAACGTTGTAATCCACCCAATCCTAAAATCCTAAAAACTGTTAAGTCTACTAGATTTTGAGAGGGATCTAAAATTCTATTTTCTCCATATGAAATCCAATGGGGTCGAAACCACTCTCTGTTGAGAAATCTAGGGCAACATATAGATTAGGTTTCTTAACTTGATTTCTCTTACCTTTGACAAGTTCTTGTGATCATTATATTAGTTCTTCTTTATTATTACTGTGTTCTGTTTATCATCAAGACAAATGTCAAACAAGAAAACTACAAATGCAACAATAGGACACCAGAGATAGGCTCCAAGCCAGGGCAAAACCCCTTAGAAGGAGAAAACCCAGTCAAACTCTTATATTAGTAGAACCAAGTCAAAGTGAAAAAACCCAGGACCCTTTTAGACCATGACACAAATTTTCCTCCATCCACCAAGTTAGATTTCCATGTAGACAAGTCAAACTTCATGATTGAGTCAAAGAAGAACATCACAGTGGCTAGAACCTTAGCCTCCTTTTTTGCATTCTTGATTTCTTATTTTAATTAAGTAACTTCGGATTTGCAATTGTTATGTGTGACAGAAAGATGATTAACACTACACCTTCACTAGACCTTTTAATATCCTTTGCTTGGGATTATTTTCTTCCTGTAATAGAACATGCTCTCTTAGTATGACTCGCACTTCAATTTTGCTTCTTATTGCTACAAATCGAATAGATTATTAACTCACTGCACAATTGGTTCAGTGCTCCTTTACATAGTCTTCACGAGGTGGACGTACCCCTTCATGAGGCCGACTAGACAAGTTGAATTAGGCGACTTGGTGGAGGGGATATAGATGATCAAAATACATAAAAATGTTTTTCTTTCTTGACACAAAGAGCCCAAGAAGCGTCTAGAATATATTGATATTGACAATGACTCAAGACATAAACCTAGAAGCCTGCAATGGAGGCTTGACCTACAATAAGCATGAAACCCATGCTAATAAATAATCTTCTTTTACAGATAAATTTTCTTTTGACAAATACATTACATCATGACTCAAATACAATTATGAAAACCAACACTAGTTACATTCTTCAACACTCTCAAACATTCTAAGTCAATTAATGGCTCTATGGAAAAAGTCCTGATAAAATCGTGATAACATCGAGAACTCGCGATTTTTTCAAAAATGAAAAACTTGGGATTTAATTGTAAAACTCGAGATAAAATTGGGAGTTTATCCAAAAACTTGTGAGTGAGGTGTCTGGCCACGTGTTAGTTAGGAAAAGGCTGATTTTCCCACTCATTTTGCACTCTAACCTTTGTGATTCGTGTCTGTGGAAAGAGGAGATGTTTTTCACTACCCAAGAGGTGGAGATTTACTCGATTATGGTTGGGACAACTTCAGAAAACCCCTAACGTGGAAGCCATCTCATTGGACCATATTGACACCACTGTTGCATGGAGGGTTGAGACTGAGAGGCCTATCATGGACTCAGCCCCTGATTGGTTAGAGGTGGATCCAAAGACACTAGAGCTGAAGGAGGTAGCAGCTACAGGGGAGGGAGAGTTATAGGGGGAGGAGGAGGAGGAGGAGCGGGAACAGGAGGTGACACCATCTAGGATGGGCAACAACAGAGAACAAAAGCGACCTCCTATTTTTGCTTTTAGAGGACTACAAAGTCCATTTGTAGCCCTAGGGACAGGGCCTTATTCCTCTAGAAAAAAAAGAAAAGTCATTCCTTATTCTCGTAAAAGGGGCAAAGAAACTCAATGATTGATTAGTTTATGACACGTAGATGACTCATGATGATGAATCATGATATAAATTTATTATATTTTTTGTTGATATTTTGACTCTTGAGGCTGACTAAAGACTCGACAATCAGGACTTGAATCACTATTGATATCTGATGTAGCACTACACTTCTTATACATCTTCTATATTATCTTTATTTTCATATTTATGTGGCAATGCATTTATCTGATGTTGTGGATATTTTAGATAAAAATAAAAAATAAAAATAAAATAAAAAAAAAAATAAAAAATAAATAAATTAATAATATATTTTTGTACTTTTTAAATTATTTTTATTTTTTGCCAATTTTTTCAATAACCTCTTGACTTTAACGATTTTTTCAATTTCTGGACCCTTAAAGATTTATTCCCCAAGTCGACTTTTTCCACTTTGATTAATGGTAATGTTAAATATTTAAGTCAATGGATGAAAATGAAATATAAAGGAGAATGCAACTTTTATTTTAAGAATTTAATATTAATTTAGCATTACCATTAATAGCATTAGTAGGGCTTGGACAAATCCACTTCCCAACACTTGGATTCCCTTCTAACATTGCTTAATTTCCCTTCGCTGCACTCCAAAACTGTGACTGAATGCACGATAATGAGGCAATAAATCAATTTCAGGTTGCTTTTCTTCAAAGGACACATGTCCAAATTTCAAGACACTAATAGGGCTCATGTCCGACATGAAGGATTCGAGACACGGGGGGGACGTGTCAAGTGACTTAGGTCTTTGGTGGTGAGATACCGACCCTAGCTAATTCAAGATTGGTTTCGGTGGTGAAACTATCCACCCTAGCTGATCAATACTAGTTTCGGTAGTGAAACTATCTACCCTATCTGGTCTAGAGAAGGAGCCATCCGGGTTTCTCATTAGTGCATCAACGAGTTTGTTGGAAAGGCCATTGTCAGCCATATATATATTCAGCCATTTGTGCTATCTTGCTAGTGTTTAATAGGTTCTCAAACTCACATTTGGCATGTATTTACATATTCATATTTAATATAATAAGGCTGAGTTTTGTTGCTACTTTGAAAGATTTCTTGTGCTTTCTGTCAAACGATGGCTTTGTGTTCAATTGTATGCAATATGTTTGACGAAATGTTCTTACCTTGATAATTAGCAGAAATTCATTTTTTGTGTCATGTTTGCAAATTGTTTGTTAAAATGTCTTAGAACTTTTTTGAAGATTATTGTGAAATCTAGATTAGGACATTACAATGGCAGAGGAGTTCAACAATCAATACCTCCAATACCAGAGTAGTTCAACAATCAATACCACCATCATGAATGTATAGAAAGGGCTTTGTACTCTTGATTAAATGCCAGTCCCATACCCTCATACATGATAGAATTCAATGAAAATGTTGCAATACTACCAATCCTAAAATCTTGAAATCTTTTAACTCTGTTGAATTTTGAGTGGATATGAAATTCTACTTTCTCCATATGAAGTGCAATAACGTTGGAACCAATGTGGAAAAAGTCGAAGTCGGGATTAAATTGGCAAGGGTCCAGAAATTGAAAAAGTCATTAAAGTCGGGAGTTTTTTGAAAAAGTCTACAAAATTAAAAAGATACAAAAATATTCATTTTTTAAAACATGCAGACTTTTTCAATAAAATCCCGATTTTTTCAACAACAAAAAAAAAACTACCTCATTCACGATTTTTTGGAAAAAGTCCCAATTTAATCCCAATTTTTTCAACTAGGAAAAAATCAGCAAAAAATCAGCCGATTTAATTGGCCAGCAAAAAAAATAGCATTTTGGGGATTTTTTCCAGACTTTTTCCACACTTGGAACCACTCTCAAACATCTTGAAACAATTAATGACATTGTTAAAAACTCAAGTAAAAGGATATAAGGGAAACCTTTTACCTTAAGAATTTAAGATTACGATTAATCACTAGCATTGCTAGGGTTGAGTAAGTTTTTTTGTGTAAGTTTAGGGTTTATAAGTCATGTTTTATACTGCATGACCAATTTAGGATAGGACTGGCCAATTCAGACCGGTTTGGTACCAAATTGGTACAAACAAATCCACCTATCTCGTTTGGTGGCCGGTTTGACCCCTGGACCTATCCAACCGGCTGGTTTGACTGGTTCTGGGTGACACTAAGCTGGTTTTTAAAACTGTGATTTTCCTAACTAAGTCAAACTGGTGCTTCTCTTTCAAGCTTCAAAAGTGATTCAAAGGAGGGATTATGGAAGAAAATAGTCAGGTCGAAGTCTGATCTCTAATAGATTAATCTGCCTTTCTGAAGCATTCTTGAAACTTTAACTCAACTTAGAGTAGAAGTATGCAAACTCATATGTATCTGTCTCATTTAATTTAAAGATACAGACTAAAACTTCAATTAAGAGAATCAAAGCCTTTAAAATCATGTACTGCATTTTGCCCATATACATGTGTCCTCTGCATGTGCACGTGCATATGTAATTACAAGGGGAAATAAAAATTATTGTTTTCCTTCCTGTCTTGAAAAATGTGACTAATGGGTTACGTACCAGACAGATTGCAGGAACGCCAATCTCTTCCTCAACTTCACGTATAATACCGTCAAACATCTCTTGGGAGATCATAGAATTCAAATTATCTCTAAATGTTTTGTCGTCATCATAAGCATGGCCAGAAATTCCAAGTTCTTCTGGCTGTGGTACAAAATATAATGTATTAGTATTTTATGATATATGTCACAACCACATAGCAATGCTACCAACGAAAAGCCTCTAAGTATCTTCATATGAAACCAAATTGAGAGAAAATCTCAATTGCAAGGTGAATTAAAAGACCTTCAACCAATATTCCTATATAAGAAGATTGCCGAAGGATAAGAAATGAAAATTTAAGGTGCTCTTAATAGCATGATTTGCAGATTCATGAAAACAACAAAATATCTACCAAGATCTTGAGAAAGCTGTTCATCCGGACAAATAGAAATTAATATCTTACTGAAGCAGAAGTAAGATATGACATCTTGAGGTTATCTGCGATGAAGTTCAAAAACTCACTCGAGGGCAAGAATCTAGCATGAGATTTTGAGAGTAGATAGAAAGTGCCATGCCAAAAGCATAGCATATGTATTATTACCTGTTGGGTTCTATCAACTCACCCTTCTAATCCACTTGACAGTGCTAGGATGAACCATCCAACAGAGTTGAGCAGAAAACAATTAATCAGTAACAGGATGATTATCCCCGTCACAGTGTCTCGATTACAAAACGATGGCTTAAGGTCAAGTTGTTAGAGTTATTTACTTCATAACGGTCATTTAGACTCTAAACTTCGATATATTAAATTATTAATAAATCATTTTTTATTTAGTCTAATTTGTGCTTTAGTGTTGCACTAATTATTTAAATTACAATTAAATTTTCGAGTTTCTGCATCTGAAGATTTATGCTATTTCTTTACCATATAAGGTCATGCACTCTCTTTATTTTATATCTAAGAAATATTTCTCTCTACCAAAATTCTCGTGTTTTTGGTTTCTTTTTTGGTTCGTTGTTTCTCTAATATGGTATTAGAGCCATGGTGAAAGGAAATTGCAAGAGGTCAAGGTCCAAGAACTGCTCAAATCAGTGACAGACTGGGAAACTGCTTTTTGTTACACACCAAGAAACACAGTGCTTTCAGGGCCCCAGACACACAAAGCTAATTATAATTATTGTCCGTTTTTAAAGCCATGCCTGTTTTCTTGAATAAGAGAGATGCTACGTTCATATTGCTGGTTTTTTAAAACGAGTTGAGTTCTTACTAATCACTTTAAAGTTAAGTTGCTTTTTATGAATTAAATAAATAAATTGGATTTGTAGAAAATCAAAAGTAAAAGAAATAAAACATAAATTGTTGTTATTATTTTTCTTGTCATTGGGCAGCTTCCTTTTCCAAAACCAGCCACCAATTTGCCAAGAGGGATCGTTACAATCAGACATCGTCCCGTACAGAATGATGCCAGAAACTGTACGACCATATGAACACCATACAACAATCACCAAAAAGGAAAACAGCCATACAGAGTGTACAAATAGCCAACGATTCGCAGATCAGCTTGTATGGACATCCAAGACAGAAATTGACAGGATGTAGAGCATATACAGATGCCCAGCAGCAGAAACTGACTAGCTTTGCAGACAATTTGACTATCAAGCAGTCAGGTTTTGTCAAATTGACTGATTTTGCAGATCCAGGAGATAATTCACCAGAATTTGTCAGATTGGACATGTTTTTGATAGATCTAGGTATTGGACGGTTCTTTCTCGATAGCTTGTTCGTGTGCCACCAGTTCGGGTTAGACCATTTCATCTTGGACAATGGGTTAGCGAGAAGCAGTAGTGGGTTAGATAGTTTGGATGGTTCAGTTAAGTGAATCAGTCTCAGTAGGCAGTGAGATTGCTTGCTAGGAAGGATAGCTTGGACGGATAGATTGGTTCGATGGCTTAGATGTTTTCATTATTGTTCCGATAGTGTCTGTAAGGGTCGAAGACCTAGATTCGGTGAGTTATTTCTTGTTTCAGTTTCAATAAGTTAATAAGTCTCAGTGACACTAGCTTCACCTTGATAAAAGATGTGTATTTTCTAGAAGGTTGATGCTAAGGCCCTAATAAGCATTCATTATTAGTTTATTAATGTGAGGCCGAGGAATGACTCCCAAATTGTGTACTTGGGTCAATGTAAACATGATTGTATAAGAAGAGGAGGTGTGACCTTTGGGATTCATATTCCAAGGTCTCTTCCTATTCCAATTATTTAATTTCCACTAATTTATATATTTCAAGTTTCTCACACAATCCTTGAGGATTACATGTCCAACTTTCCCGCTCTTAATCTGAAGGGGTGTTTGCGAGTCCAAGCATCATTCTGAATCTTTCAAACTTTTCTTTTCCAAGTGCTTTGTTGAAGATGTTTGCAATTCGTTCATTTGGGGAACAATGTCATAGATGAATAGTCTTGGCCTCTACATGATGTCAAATCAAATGATACTTTGTGTTGAATTAGAATATCCAATCAAGTTGAAATCATCCACCTGTCAATATTTGAGTCCAAAGTCTTGTTGGAGAATGCAGTAGGGCAGTTATTAATTCAATTTCTCCTTAACCTTAATAACTGCTTGTGAACTTTATTTATCTTCTTATGTTTCTTTATTAAATCTTTTCATCAAACAATTATCAAGAGCAAAAACAACAAAGACAATGGACACAAGAATTAGGTTCCAAGCTAGGGCAGAACCCCTCCAAGGGGAAAATCCAGAAAGAATCTCTTCTCTTCTTACACAATCTACTTCAAATGAGAAAACCAAGACCCAAACCCTAGACCAAGTCCTCCTCCAAGCACCAAGTCAGCTCTCCAAGAGACCCTTTCAATTAGGTCGAATATCAACCAAGTCAACAAAGGTCACTCCTTAAACCAGCTTCCAACTTCAACTTCAGCCCCCAACTTCAAACCTGCAACTTCGACTTGCTATCTTCGGCCATGTAGAAGCTGCAAAAACCCTAATTTCTGGCACATGTCAACCGTTCAAGAGTTCCTCCTTTAAGCAAGTCAATGTATCCAAAGTCAGCGAGAGTTAAACTATGTCAAATTAGAGTATTCGGCCCTCTTGCAACTTGAATCTGTAATTCAAACCTGCAATTCTCGGCCTCCCAGTAGCTGCAAAAACCTCAAGCTTCACACATGTGAGAGAATAAGGCCCAAAACCAGACTTCCTTCTTGATTTCTTCTTACTTCCTTGACTTTCGCTCTTACTTTCTTCTCGTTCCCAACTTCAGATCGAACTTCTTTCTTGAGAGATTGAGATTGGTGCCAAATGAGGTCGAAGTTGCTTGTATTTATAGCCTTTTCATGAGGTCGAATAGCCTCTTCTGTTGAAAACTGTGTAACTAGGTTCGGTCTTCATAAATATGAAATGTACTTTTGATTCTTGTATATTGTAAAATGAAAGAAAAATTATTATTGTTATGTTGAAGCATGGGTTTCAGGTTGATTTTGGGTAGCATCGGATGTGCTCTAGCTCCAAAATTTGTGGAGGGGCTAGAATACATAAGATCTCGAAGACCCAGATATCAATTGGAGAAATTCCACCCAAAATCTGAGTTATTAAAATAATTAATATTTTTAATGGGGTTCCTAACTCTAAACTTAGGAAAATAAAAATATTAATGGGTATTAATAAAATATGGGTGAGAAGCTTCTAAGAGACGAGAATCAAGTCTGTTTTAATCTTAGCCGTTGATTAGGGACTTAATCTCAGTCGTTGATTCATCAACAGGAAAAGTATAAGAGGAGGCTTGAGGGTCAGTTGGAGATACACCAAGTTGATCAGTCAGTTCAATTTTTCTGGGGCACGGTTTGCTAAGAAAATCAAACAAGTGATCTAAGCTGCAGTGAGAGGGGCAAAAGCAAAGATTTGGATCGGAAAGGAGTTTTGAGCCAAAGAGTACGTGGCAGAGAGGCAACAGTAGCATCGGAGAGGCAAGACAGAGGCCTACACAACCCAAGAAGGGGCTCACATAGTGCTGACGCAGGCCAGGAGGATCTCTTGCAGTGGCGGTGCAGAGTATTTGTCAAAAGTCCAAGATTTTGTCGGAGAAACGAGGTTTTAAGCCGAGAGGGTTGAACAACGGTCTTCCTCCAGCAAATCGATCTAACAGAAGGGGTGACGCAGTCTCCAAGAGGCAAGACACTGGCCCAAGCAGTGATTGCACTAGGATTTCGCAGTGTTTGTCGAAGCAGGCAACTCAATGGATCAGTTTCGACTTGGAGAACGAGGTAAACCCTCGTATGTATTTCTTGCTATCGTGATTACTCTATAAGGTTAGTCGATGTAAGAGACAACCTGTTGTACTCAAATTCTGCTTGCTTAATAATACAAACCCTCTATCTGTTGCACCGGTTTTCCCGCATTGGGTTTTTCGGGGGACATGTTGTCCAAAAATAACGGTGTCCCTTATGTGTTTGTCTCATCTATTATTTTTATTTATGATTCGTATGTCAGTGTACTCTATAGTAGTGTTTTTCATCATTGTTTATAAATCAAATAACTTGTTAAATAAAATGACAAGTAGGAGATGTTAAACCAGAGACTACAGTAGGATTTCTGTGTCTAGATTCAGAAATTTTCACATGGTATCAGAGCATTGCAGATCATAGGGTACTGAAGCCATCAGCTGGGAGATCTAGCAAATCTGCAACAGAGAGGCAGCTATCCCGAGTGACAACGTTGTTCCAAAGCCAGAGATGCAGAGGGAAAGTGACGCAATACAGAAGAGGTGATGCAGAGGCTCACGCAGTGCCTACGTCAGCATTCTGAGCCAGGTGAGGGTGACGCAGTCGCTGGGAGGAGCCCACGCAGTAACTGCATCAGCTATCTAGGCCAGTGCAAAAGCAGAGAGGGGAAGATCAGATTCATGCAGAGCCACAACATCTTTCTGGACTAGGAAGGAGTGACGCAGTGGCTAGAAAGAACTGATCTAGCTCACACAGTGACTACACAGAGCCTGAGGAGCTTAGATTCTTCAGTTGTTGGGGCAGAGGGAGAAATGCAGATCAGATCTGAGGTGTTGGTGGGACGCTATTGTTGTTGGTGCAAAACAGTGTCTGAGGAGACTGAACCAAGGTAGCAGGAGTCACTGCCTTAACAGATTTCTTGACAAAGAAATTTAGATCCAGGTTGCTGAGCAACAACAAAGGAGGATCAGAGAGGGGTGATTCAACATTATTTGGCGAAAGGATTTTTGTGAAGGAAATCAGGACTTAGAGGGAGTCTAGAGGGAGCTTGTTCCTTAAAGGATTTCCAGCGCCAAAGAAATCCAGATCTGAGTTTTGTTGGGGCAGTGCTGAAAGAGGAAGAAGAGAACTTGTTCGACACTCATTTGAGAAAAGATGGTAGTTAATGGACTGAGGGATCAGGACAGATTGGATGGAGCAACCAACTTTGTTATCTAGAAGGCCAGGATCTTGGCAGTCTTGGACAAGAATCGCATCAAGGATTATGCCTTGAAGGTGGTTGATGTTCCGGTCGATGTTGATCCTCTTAAGAAATACGAGGAGGCTCAAGCAAAGGTAAAATTCATGATCTTGGATGGGGTCAAGCATCATGTGGTCCCACATATTGCTGAAAAGGAAACATCAAGGGAGATGTGGGAGGCCTTGACCACTTTGTATGAGGGAAATTCCATTCAACAAAAGATGTCGCTTAAGAACCAACTAAGACAGTATCAGATGCAAAAGGGAGAAGAAATTGATCCCTTCCTTCTCAAGTTGCAAGGGATTCGAGACCAACTAACTTTTGTGGGGTCTACACCAGATCCTGAGTTCATGGTTAGGACTGCCCTGAATGCAGTCACTGAAGACAGGGAGACCTTTGTCCAGAGCATCTTGGGCAGGGCTTATCTCCCCAGTTGGGAGGAGATGTGGGCAGCTCTTCGACAAGAAGAGATCAAGCAGTTAACCAAGGCAGGAAGTAGAGGCAAAGGAGTCAGAGTCAAGGAGGAAGAGGAGGATGTAGCTCTCACATCAGCGGGCAGCAAGGGCAACAGAAGAGGAAAAGGAAAGACATAACCAAAGTCAGATGCTTCAAATGTATGGAACTAGAACATTTCACCACTCAATGCCGTCAAAAGAAGGGCAAGGAAGAGAAGTCTGACTCAAAGGTTGCTCCAGCAAAAGTTGACAAGGAGGAAGATGACGAGGATTGCGCCATGAGAGCTCATGCGCCTCTAGAGAAGAGGCAGGGCGATATTGAGTTGTAGTGGGGAGGACTACACAAGGGCAGGATAGTTGAGGTGCCCAAACTCTTGGATCACATACGGCTATGGGAGCCCTTAATG
This sequence comes from Pinus taeda, assembly GCA_000404065.3. Classification (NCBI taxonomy): domain Eukaryota; kingdom Viridiplantae; phylum Streptophyta; class Pinopsida; order Pinales; family Pinaceae; genus Pinus; species Pinus taeda. The sequence goes on along the minus strand of APFE031491839.1, from coordinate 8,907 downwards.
ACAGTCGTAGAATGATGGGAGTAAGTTGGTGCAAGGGATGACGGAGCAACAATGGTAGAGCCAGAGTGCCAAAGTCTGAAGCATGCAGTAGAGTGTTGAGTAGTGCGGGAAGCATAGAGCAGATACAACAACAGCGCAATAGCATCAGAGGATCATCACAGATTAGCAGCAGAGGTGGCTTCAGCATCACGAGGTATCCAAACTGACCAGCATGTCAGCTATTGGGTGACTTCTTCATTTGCTTACTTCTCAGCAACTGAGTTGCAGTGCAGCAGTTAGCAGTGGCAGTGCTATGGGCAACATGATGCAGCATATTGAAAGGGAGTTGTACAAATGTAGCAGTGACAGTGGAAGTGTCATGGGCAGCAATACGAGATGCATCAGTGTAGTGGATGAAGGGCAGCAGGCCAAGCATCAGCAACACAGAGGACCGATGCGATGGATCAGTGTGATGCTTCTATTGGGAAGTATTGCTAGAGCACATTCCTCGCTAAGAGGGAGTGTTGATTTTGAGTAGCATTGAATGTGCTCTAGCTCCAAAATTTTGTGGAGGGGCTAGAATACATAAGATATCCAAGACCCATAAATCGATTGGAGAAATTCCACCCAAATTGTGAGTTATTAAATAATTAATATTTTTAATGGGGTTCCCAAGTCTAAACTTAGGAAAATAAAAATATTAATGGCTATTAATAAAATATGGGTGAGAACCTTCTAAGAGACGAGAATCAAGTATGTTTTAATCTTGGCCGTTGATTAGGGACTTAATCTTGACCGTTGATTCATCAACAGGAAAAGTATAAGAGGAGGCTTGAGGGTCAATTGGAGATACACCAAGTTGATCAATCAGTTCAATTTTTCTGGGTCATGGTTTGCTGAGAAAATCAAACAAGTGACCTGAGTTGCAGTGAAAGGGGCAGAAGCAGAGATTTGGATCGGAAAGGAGTTGTGAGCCAAAGAGTACATAGCAAAGAGGCAACAGTAGCATCAGAGAGGCAGCACAGAGGCCTACACAACCCAGGAAGTGGCTCATGCAATGCTGACGCAGGCCAGGAGGATCTCTTGTAGTGGCAGTGCAGAGTATTTGTTAGAAGTCCGAGATTTTGCCAGAGAAGCCAGGTTCTGAGCAGGGAGGGTTGAACAACAATCTTCCTCCAGCAAATCGATCCAACAGAAGAGGTGATGTAGTCTCCTAGAGGCAAGACGCTGGCCCAAGCAGTGATTGCACTGGGATTTCGCAGTGTTTGTCGAAGTCGGGCCACTCAGTGGATCAGTTGTGACTTGGAGAATGAGGTAAACCCTTGTATGTATTTCATGTTTCCGTGATTTCTCTTTAATGTTAGCCGATGTGAGAGGCAACCTGTTGTACTCAGATTCTGCGTGCTTAATAATACAAACCCTCTATCTGTTGCACTGGTTTTCCTGCATTGGGTTTTTCCAGGGACGTGTTGTCCAAAAATAACGTTGTCTCTTATGTGTTTGTCTCATCTTTTATTTCAGTTTATAATATGTATGTCAGTATAGTCTGGAGTAGTGTTTTTCATCACTGTTTATAAATTAAATAACTTGTTAAATAAAATGACAAGTAAGACCAGTGACAGCAGTAGGATTTATGTGTCTAGATTCAGAGATTTTCACATTTCATGCTCAAGGTTTTTTATTTTAGAGGTCAAGCACCCATTGAGTGCTTCTAGGGTTCGTCCTAGGTCAAGAAGTCAAAAGAGTCATTTTCATATGTTGAAGACCCCATCGAGCACATTGTAAATTGTAAAAAGATTTATTTTTGTATTTAAAAGAGTTTTAATACCTCCAAGACCAAGTCGGCTTGCCAGCTAAGAAGTCGACCTAATTTGAGGAAACTTCGTCCACCTTGGAAGCCTATATATGGAGGAAACTCGACCTCTTAGAGACACAATTCATTCTCTCATCAAACGCGAAGGAGATGAAGAAAGAGGCTAGCGAAAAAGGAAAAGGATGAAGATCAAGTGTTTGGGCTATTTTTCTCTCTCTCTCTCTCTCTTCACAAGTGCAGAGGAAGGAAGCTAGGGATTTTGTTCTTGGATTATGGTTTTGTCGTTGCATGATTGAATTTGGAGAAAGTGCGGAAAGAAGGTCGAACAAAGGCTCATTAGGTCATCCTCAAGCCCTAGAAGAAGGAGAAAGTCAAGCGAAGGTCTGAAAAAGTCTTGAAAGGCCAAAATAAGCAAACATGTGAGGAAACAACTTCTACTTGGAGTGCCGAAAATATCAGACCTGCAGTAGAGGCCGAAATTATGTTGTTGGGAGTCAAAGTTGTGCTACTAGAAGAGATTTGACCAGGTTTGACTTGAATAAAGGAAGCACATCATCAAGAAAGTTGGACTTCATCTAGGAGAGGTATTGGTCTTGGTTTAGAGGTCTTGGAATTCGTCAATTGAAGAATCTATAAGAAGAGAAGAGATTTATGGGTTTTCCTCTCAAGCAGAGAGGTTATGGCCCTAGCTTGCAGCCTATATCCTATGTTCTTGTGTACTGTTGATCTTCTTGTTTTGGGCGTTGTTTGATGATAAGAATAACATAATAATACAAGAAGAAGCTAATAATTAAGAAAAAGTAAAAAGATATCACAAGCAATTATCAAGCTAAAGAGAAATCATTCTATCCATTGCCCTATAGATTTCTCAACATCTTCTAGGTCGACTTGTCACTAGTGGGGTCGACTTGTGCTTGGAGGCTCATAGGACTTTCTAGACTCATAATCAATATCTTTTACATGTTACAACTTGCCTAATAGGATCTTATACAATTGACAAAGACTCTCTTCACTCAAGAAAAAATATTCTTTTGACATGTCAAACCCTAGAAGCATGAAGAATGTGCTAAACCTAGATGAACATCAAAATGGAGCATGAAACCCAATCTTAAAATAATATTTTTCTTTCTTCTCTATCTTGCAACATAAGATATACATAATGTGAGAATTTCTAAATCTACACATCAGAAATACTACTGCAATCACTGGTTTATCATCTCCTACTTGTTCTTTACATTTAACATGTTATTTAATTACTTAAACAATGATGAAAACACTATTGCAGCTTACACATACATACAATTCATAAACTGAAATAAACTGAGACAGTCACACAAGGAACATCATTATTTTTGGACAATCGTCCCGGAAAAACCCAATTCGGGAAAACCGGTGCAACATATAGAGGGTTTGTATTATTAAGTAAATTTATGAATACAACTAGGGTACCAAATTCGGCTCACCCAACAGAGAATAAAAATGGAAGAAATACCTCTATCCGGAGACAGATATTTTGGCAAATCCAGCAACTTGATGATCAAACCCCACAAATGACAATGTTGTTCCTAGTGCTGGGCAGGCTGCTCCAAGATCTGCGCTGGAATTGCGTCACCTCCTCTAGGAGCTGCATCACCCTCCCAGTGAGCCTTCCTTGCTCAGAAAATGATATGCTGAACTGTTTCTCTCTCTACCTTGTAGATACGGTATACCCCAGCGTTGCCTCTAAATCACTACGCCAGCCCCTCAGGGTTCTGCGTCACCCTCTTTGGAGCTGCGCTCTCTCCTGGTGCGCTCTCCCTCTCTGTTATGTATTCTAGGCCTTGGACTCAAGTCCCTTTGCCGAACTGCCCCTCTCACTGCAATTCAGATCACTGGCTCGATTTTCTCAGCAAACCACGCCCCTGAAAAATCAAACTCTTTGATCTCTTGGTCTATCTCCAACTGACCCTCAAGCCTCCTCTTATACTTTTCTTGTTGATGAATCAACGGCCGTGATCTAATCTCTAATCAACGGCTAAGATTAAAATAGGCTTGATCCTCGTCACTTAGAACCTTCTCACCCATATTTTTATTAATACACATTAATATTTTTATTTTCCTAAGCTTAGACTTAGGAACTCATTAAAAATATTAATTATTCTAATAACTCCTCATCCGGGTGGAATTTCTCCAAACGATTTCTGCATTCTAGAGATCTCATGTGTTCTAGCCCCTCCACAAAATTTCAGAGCTAGAGCACATTCGATGCTACCCAAAATCAACACTCCCTCTTAGTGAGGAATGTGCTCTAGTAACATTTCTCAACAGAAGTACTACACTGATCCACTGCATCGGTCCTTTGTGTTGCTGATGATTGGCCTGATGCCCTTCATCCACTGCACTACTGCTTCCTATACTGTTGCCCATGACTCTGCCATTGCCATTGCTACATTTGTATTACAACTCCCTCTCAAAAAGTTGCATGAGTGTTAATTGGCATAGGGCCAAACTCCTATGGGTCAGCATTATTTATGCAGCTGTATAATTTTTATTGATCCCTCTCCGCGAGAAGGTGTAGAATTGATCCAAGAATCAATCCGATCGACCAGCCACTTATGTAATTATTATCAAGCCGACCAACACTTATGTAGGCTCTAGAAGCCCAACCGACGTGACTATTCATCTTCCACGTTTTAGTATAAATATAAGAGGATTGGATGTCATTTGGAGATAATTCTTGAGTGATCTCCTCCTCTCCACGTCTTGGGTTTTTGGAGAAGGAGTGAGTCACCAAGAGTGATACGCTGGCCTTATGATGATGCCCTAACCACAGGAGCCGCAGTAGTCACAGTGAGCCGCAGGAGCCGCAGTAACCGCAGGAGCCGCAGTAGTCACAGTGAGCCGAAGTGAGCCGCAGTGAGCCGCAGGAGCCGCAGTAGCCGCAGTGATCCGCAATCCTGAAGGAGACTAGGACGCAGTCAAGGGAGGCCTATATGCTGCCTACAGAAGCCCTAATACATAGTCATCTTAACAGCCTAAATCTGCAGTTCTAAAGAGCCCTTATACGCTGTCCAAAGAGGCCCTTACATGCTAAACAAAGGTGCCCTAAATCTGCAGTCTATTGGGCCCTAATTCACAGCTAGAAAATGATCCTATTACGCAGGAACTTGACTCCAATATGTAGCTATAGGAGGAGACTTAATCCGCTGGTCAAAGGCAGTCCTAACAGCCATCATTAGAAGTCTTAGTTGCAATCCTGAAGGAGATCTAATACGCAACCTAACTGCAGTCACCAAGCCGCTGTCATGATGAATCCATATTGCTGTAGATGACAGCGTGGACTGTGTTAAGCATGTTTCTGTAGATGACAGCATGGACTGTGTTAGGCATATTGCTGTAGATGATAAATCCATATTGCTGGACAGAAGTATCCACTGTAAAGAGGAGCCTAAGTCTGGTTGCTTAATGAATGATGCATAGGCAGCATGTTAATGAATGGTGCACAGGCAGCATGATGATATGCGCATTAGCAAGGGCAGCATGATGATCATGGACTTAATGGGCGGCATGATGATGAATAAGATAATGATGAATGGGCAGCATGATGTATGAGATCATGGGCAGCATGATGAATGGGCAGCATGATAGATGAGATCATGGACAACATGATGCATGGGCAGCACAGTGATCATGAGCAGCATGATAATGAACCAGATGCAGCATGATGATAGGTGAAGGAGTCACCTTGGAGAATCAGTTGAAGCAGAATGTCTTCAACTGATTTCATCGTTATACGAAATGATCTATGCTAGATCTAGGCAAGTCAAAGTATTGACTTCTGTTGTAAATGTACTCTCTCTCTCTGCTCAACTTTGAAGATAAAAGAAGATTTGATCAAAGGGTTTCCCCACACATTGTGGGGTTTGTCCCTGGCTCGCGCCATATCGTGTGTCCTCTTGTCTTGGCTTGTCTTCTGCGTTTTGTATTTGTGTTCTATCTGCAGTTTATCGTAATGCTGATGTGATTGCTAACTGTGAAAATTTAAATAAATTGCTCTAGCATAGAACATACCTAAAATTAACATGGTATCAGAGGTGAGGTGAAGACAATGCCCAAGCAAGAGTGAAAGAGCAATCACCAAAGACAGTTGGGACAAGACAGAAGGATCAATGGATTCCTTATAATTCACCTAAGGTGAAGTCAAAGCAGAGAATGTTATCAGAATGGCACAGAGGAAGTTTCTGATGGCCCATCTTATGATCCCTTCATTGGGAAGTTCGGATCTAAGGGTGGAAGGAAAGGCAGATGCCTTGTTGAAATAAGTTCGGCCGTTATGCGAAAAGAGTGTCCGAATGGCAAGGACACATCTCTTGATGAAGATAACAATCATTCCTGGGACATCTTCAACGATTAAAGGAATGATTGGTAATGCAGGTCATCAAGGAAATGGTCGACTCTTCCACGAAAGCAAGAAACCCTAAAATCTCTTCTATGTACCTGATCGCAAGAAGAACCTGGTGTCCATCTGAATGGAAGTCGAAGGTTACAAAGGTACGTGTTTGAAAATATATCTTGTTAAGATGTTTTGAGTTCTGCGTTGTATCAAGTTGCAGGAAGTCCACTGGGGACCATGACCGTTGACTCAGCACCGGAGGTCTGTGAGTCAAATGGTGACTTGATTGCCTGAACTCAAAAAGGAGCATGCAGGTACTTGTCTGAAATTTACTGAAAGAAAATATTATAAGGGGACCATTCCCCTCATGAAGCAGGTCCACAGGCTTGGAACAACCCGAGGAGTTTAAGACTCATGATCGGGAACCTCATGTATACAAGTGGAAGAAAGCCCTCTATGGCTTGAAGCAAAACACCTCTGGCGTAGTATGAGAGGATTGATAGCTGTCTAATGCAGCTGAGATTCACTAGGAGTGAAACCGATCCAAACCATTACTCGAAGGTTGTGGATGATAAACCTCTCATACCGGCACCTATGTCTGACAGGTGCAAACCCTCTCATTTATAGGAGATAGAGGGAGTTGGATTTTGAATGTGGAAAGATAAGCTGCAAGCCTGTGACTACCTCAAGGATCTTAACTTTCAGAAGTTATGTTGGACCTGATTTGGGAAATGCTTTTGAGTTTCATAAACTCATTCGCGTTGATGTTCTTGGAGAACCTCCGTCCGGTCATATGTGTTGCAGTTAGCATGGTGAGCTCATATTTGGTTGAGCCTCACTAGATTGGTGCCAAGAATCTTCTGAGATATCTTCAGGGCACAATCTCTCATGGATTGAGATACACTGCCGGAAAGATGAAATTGCATTATTATTTGAATGCTGAATGGGCAGGCAGTGTGGAGGATCACTAGAGCACTTCTCAGTGTTGTTTCTCTTTGGAAACTGCCGCGATATCCTGGATGAGCAGGAAGCAGAAGTGGGTGACTCTAAGCACCACCAAGGCAGAATACATTGCTGATAGTATGGCTTTCTGTGAGGTAGTCTGGTTGTTGAAGCTCTTCAATGAGCTGTTTGTACACATGATGAATACCACTGTGATTCTCTGTGACAACCAGAGATGGGATTCGATTATTGAGGAATCCCGTATTGGACAATTCTCC